>JAJGRW010001080.1:0-28606 GCA_025461045.1 Carex parvula | reverse complement strand
AATAATGGGAAAAAGGACAGATTTCTGGCTTGACTTCTCCACGAGAAGAAACTAATAAAAGCGCTCAGTATTATCAGGGTCGATTCATGTGGGGAAAACATCCTCTCATCCAATTTCCAAAAAAAATAATTGCAAAATAAAAACAACAAAGCTGAAAACAATCTATCACCAATTTGGATGTGAGAAAACGGGGCGTGGTACAGAGAACAAAAGAGTTGAGCATACGGCGCAGCCGACCAAGGATAATCTGCGCCAGGTCCTGTATTTATAATACAGGAGAAAAGAGCGGGGTTAACAAAACCCTAGCGTCTTTAATTTTAGCGGCGGATCAGACCACATGTGGACGATCTAACGGAGGGGATAGAACTCTTTGCTAAAAATCGCTAAGCTTCGTTTGTGGCGGTATTTCTAGGCCTCTCAGCCTGGCCCGCCCTTGCCATGCATACAGCTCAGATTGAGGCCCATGTCCAAGTTTTATAATATAACGGGCCTGATTGAGATCCATTATAGAATTCATTTCCTGGTAACCGAAACTACCAAGTATTGCTATCTGGCGATTTACAGGTAAAGATTTTAATAGAGGATTTATGGCTTCATGCAGCGCACGAAATATAGAATGAAAACAGCGCTGCATATTGTTTGTGCACTGTATGAAGCCAAAACTGCTCTGTTTGAATCTTTACCCTGAATTACTGATTTGCAATTGGATTATATGCAATAATGCAGTAGAAATTACCAATATAGTTTAGAAAACAGATGGTTACTCAGAATCTGCAAGTCTTACTAGAAGTAGATGAAATTTAGGACTTATCTTAGTTTTGTAGGGACACTTGTTTATGTAGCACTTGTCAGAGACCTGCCACACAGTGTATACTCCTACAAAGCTTGGAGAAAATGGATTTGAGATTAATAAAACATGATTACACATTTGCAATGTTTAGTGACATTTTAATTGTGAAATTTTTTTCCTTTGTTTTTTTCTTTATGAAAAATCATTCTAAATTCTGTCTTGTGACCTTTTTTTATTTTATATTAATGAAAATGCTACAGGCTTGAATGCCAACAAAAAAAAAAAAAACTACAATGAGCGTCAATTTTCCCATTATTGGTACTTTCTATTATTGGGAACATTTGTGCCAATCCATACTTATTTGTATCTCTTCTATTTTCAGAATTAATGTACATTCAGTACAAATTGTAGTTTAATAAATTTCGTACCGTAATCGTCTTCTTTTGCTATTTTCTGAGAATTACTATGCCCTCAGCACTTCAGCATGGAGTGGCCACAGTATTTTTCAGAAAACTAAGCAAAGCAGGGAACTGCTTAAAATAAACAAAAGATGAAAAAGTATTCAGATACTGATTAAAAATAGATACAAGACACTAATAAAACTGAAGAATTACAGATACCAGTTAAATAGGTACAAGAGAAGAGACCGATCAGACACTATTTAAACTACAACATCAGTGATACGAATTAAATTGATAGATGTGAGAATATAGACCCTGACTGACATAATATCATCAGCAGAGAGTCAGAATCTCTCTACAAAAAAAATAAGTAAAGATATCAACTAGCATCCTACAAGTTAGCAACCAATCTTTTGACGGACTATGGTAGCAGAGCTAAACATAACATGACTAGACTTATCAAGAGAATACAAATCCTAGTTACTAATTGATTCGAGAAAGCGGCTGAGATCTCTAGACACCACAACATTGGACTTCATCTCCTTGGTCAAATTCATGACCAGTTTTTTTGGTACCAGACACATCCCACGGGCAGACAAGTTTTCTTGCACATTGGTTGAACCAAGCAACATACGCATATACTCTTCGACCATTAACGGGACCTCCCTTGCCTAAGTTAAGAAAAATAAAGAAAACAAATTTTAATACCCAGTAATGCCCCCCACTTCCCTTTTTGTAATTTAATTCAAATTATAACCTATTTGTTTTTCATCATTGTTTTTTTTTTGCCAAGCATTGACAGTAAAATCCATCAGGAAAATAGCCCCAAAAGAAGCCTTTCAGGAAATTTGACACACAGAAACTATGCTATGATGCAAAATACTGAGTTTTGGGTCAAACATTCTTCATAACAATTGTACACTAACATGATTAAAAGATATGATAAAGAGATAAAAGTTATGCATATAGATAATATGAAATAAAGCAAAATTATAAATATAAAAACCAACAAAAGTACAAAAATTAACAGAATTACCTCCTGCGAATCCATCATAGCAAGGATCCCGACCTGGGCTTGCAAAAACTTGACATACTTGAAAGCGGTCATGAGCATCTCAGCAGTATTCATGCGGTTCCCGCCAGGAATCAGCTTTCCCAGTTCTTGGGTTTTATCGCTGATCTTCTTTCTCCTAACTCTTGCTGCAACACTCTGTGCTGATGCACACTTAAATGCTGGTACCCTTCCCTGCCCTGCATGAGTACATGGCCTGGCTGGAAAAGAAGGGTTTTGGTACAGGATGTTCACTTGGTTGGTCAAGGAAGCAGTACTCAAGTGATTGTTACAAGTCTGGTGGTACTTCACGAAAGGGTTGAGAGTAAATTCGACATTTTCATGGCATGAAAGTTGGGCATTTGTGTGGTATGAATCTTGGTGCTGAGAGGGGATGCAAGGGGCAGTGACAGGGGATGGGTTGACAGTCGGTACTTGTGCGGGCTTGGGTGCTTCATTGTGATGTGTTGTCGGTTTCGGGTTTAACAAAGGACCAATTTCAAAATCCGGGGACGGAAGTTGCTCGTATATGAAACCCATTAGAGAATCCGTTAATATTAATTGTGAATCACACGAAGCCGGTAACGGATCCATGTTTGACTGGTAGCTTAATGCCATCGGAGTAGACTCGCAGTATCTTGATCCTGAAAGGATTTTAACAAAATTAATAAAAAAATATGGAAAACAATGAGCAGATGCATTACTATCTTTATTTTCTTGAAACATTGTAAAACCCCTAATTGCTTATCTTCCTATAGCTTTAAGTTTCTTGAATCGCTCTACATCAGCAATTTTGAGGAAACTTTTTCGTGTCTATACTGCGTTCCTTGGTTTGAGGAAAGATTACCTTGAATTAATTTAAGCTTTGATGTTGAACTAAAAGTAACAAAAAATTCAAATCAATGGGAAATAACAAAACCAATTTGAATCAAGTTTTGAATCAAATTTTAAACTGTGATTAGCATATGAATTAAACAAGAAAGAGTAATTAGCATGGTAGGAAAGAAACTTACCTCTTAGAGAGAGAAATCTTTCGAGACCAGTGTGGAGGAGGTTGCTTCGCTGAACAGTTATCTAATCTCTCTTCTCTGTCTTAATTAGACCTAAACGAGACGTAATGCGAGAATGAAAGAGAGAAAAAACCTTGACGAGGTTTTAGTGTGTTGGCGGCAGTACCCTTTTAAACCGCCGCACCCACGATGTGATCGTGTGTGACACGTGGCGATCATCTTAGTTGCCATAAATAGAGTAACCGACAAATCGACGGCTGATTCTTTATCGGCTCCTGGAAGTTCATTAACTGTAGTATTCTTTCCAAATTCGCATCTTCGTTTTGCATATTATCCCTTTATATTTTTTAAATTTACACTACAGTTGAGGATTATTACCTTAAAAAGATAGTTATCTATATTTTCTAGCTTCAGTAAGCATAGTCAACTATTCAAAATAGAAAAGACATATATTTGTTTTAAGTGTTTAGTGTCAAAGTTGTGCAAAATAATGTTACAATTATTTTTCGTTACTGCTTTCTTAAAATAATACATAGTTTATTCATACAATTTATTTCAATGCGTACATAAAAAATTACGGCATTTCATGTTAATTCAATTATCCCATATCACTTTCATCTAACTATTTTCATTTTGTATTATTTTTAATTTTTATAGTAACTAAGTCACAAAAATAATTACATAAATATATTCTCAAATGTCTGTTAAAATTTTCTAACAATTGCTTCTTCAATTAATTAAAAGTGCGCTGAAAAATATCAAAGTATATTAGCTCAGATTTGTTGATAACAAAATATGAGATTATTTCTACAAAGGTCTAGTTGGAGGGAGATAAGTACAAATTTGTAACTTTCTGGGATATAGGTGCAAAACTCTTTACTAATAATTTACTTGCTAATTATATCTCCCGACGGTAACGAACCTCCCGCATAATACGCCTCCCACCACTCCATTTTCTCTAACAGCCTCGTCCTTTTATTATGTGACTCTCTTTGTTTAGACAATCCTCTACCGGGTAAAAGATGTCACATAATAAAGTTGTGTTCTGACCCGTTACATTTAAACAGGGTACTGGAACTGTATTCTTTGATAACCGCCGAGGCGCCAAAGCCTTTTTTTTTTTTTTACCATATAACCGTCAAGTTGGCCCGCGAAAAAATTTATTTGGGCCATGGATTTTCTGTGGCACAGATACGGCAGAGTAAGGACATGTTACACTGTAACAGTTACAGTAATGAAAAAATAAAAATTCTCCTTGTATGCATCAGTTTTTAAACATTATCAGTGTTAGGAAGTCTATATCAGGTAGTCTAAGAACAACCAATCATCAGTAACAATAAGTATATTAATTAGAGCAAATATGAAAGGCATGCTTTCTTTGGGTCCGGATCCCCTAAAGTAATTCAATTTTTGAATTTAGATCCAGACTGTCCAATTCGAATCCGGGCTAATCCGGTCCGAGGTGGAGCGCACAGGCCCCTTTAGTCTGACAACCCGATTCAAATCTGACTGTCCGGATCTAAACTCAAAAATTGAGTTACTTTATGAGATCCGAACTCGCTTTTTTTTTCAAGTCGGTCATTTTTTGTTGTTGCCAAATATAGTGAAAGAGTATTTTTGGACAAGTTACTGATAAATAGAATTGATAATATTAAGTCTTTAAAGTTTGTAAATACTGATAAATAAATTATCTATCCTCTGATTTTCTCTCTTATTATATTTATTTGATTTGACGGTTCTTGTATTAAGTCTTTAAATTGTTTAACTATGTTAAATTATCTATCCTCCCATCCATTTTATTCATTTTCTCTCTCAATGTTCTCAAAATTTTTTTATAGAAATTGTTTCATTATAAAACTTAATTTTTTTCTTCAATAAATATTTTTTTTTTGGATAGAAATCCGGAAAAAATCTTAGTAATTATAAATGTTAAAGTCCTAACAAAACTTGAATCTTACATCATCTATAGAGAGTCGGCGTTATTTATTGATAATTAATAATTCTGACGGCCTTAATAATTGTGATAATAGAGCTGTAATTATGAATCCAACACTGTGCGTTTGATATACATGGAATGTACATCGTATGTATATTCTTATAAGAACTCACAAAATGTATTGCATGTCTTTTTATTTATCAAATGATATTTAAATAATACGAAATTTTATAGGTAAGCTATACACATTTTAACAACATGTATATAATTTTGATTCTTGGAAGTTTTTTATGGAATGATTTAAGACCAATGTTTTAAATAGCGTTTATAGCGTCATAACGGGAATGCTACAAAAAAAACTATAGCGGAAACTATGCTACATAGCGTTTTTTTTTTACAAAAATTATATTATATATTTTTACTAAATATCAACATTACTTAAAGTCTCATAGAACAATAAAACATCAAATTAATTAAGAAATTATAATATTTATATTGAACCAGTACAAAGTTCAAATTGCGGTTCAAAATATCTATATTAATATCATAAACCATCGATCTTTTTCTATTCAAAATATCTTAAGCATTGTGATTCATAACATAATCTATTTTTTTTTCTATTCACATTTCAAAATATCTTAAGCATCATGATTTCTATTTAAAATTTTCCCAATTTCAGCGACAAGGGTTTCCTTCTCGATTTGGGCAAACTAAAAGATCTGTAGCAACAAAGCTTTTAATTGATTTCGGTTTGGACTTTTATTTAAATTTTTTGGTTCTTTATTTAAAGCCTAAGCCATTATGCATAGCGCGCGCTATTTGCGCTACACGCTATGCGCTATAGCGGACCGCTATTACCGCTATAGCGGTCGTAGCTCAACTTAGCGCATTTTGATGCCATAGCTTAGCGTTAATGGTCCAAAAACGTTATATAACGCCGCTATAGCGCGCTATTTAGAACACTGTTTAAGACAGATGAACTTATTTCAAAACCTCTGTTGTGCAGGTTCCGTATCATTAATAATTCTCCAAAGAGCGGAAGAACATACAGGAAAAAGGGTGCTAAGAACTCTCTATAAATTTAAATTTTGCATTGTAATTCTTTAAAATTTTAACTTTTTAAAAAAATAGAGTAGCTTCTTTTTATAAAATGAAATTACATGACAATTATTCATCCGTCTCCACTAATCTTAATTTTATGATTCCGCCCATCTCCAAATGTCTATGTCACTAATCAAAATATGAATATTTTATTGTTCATCATTAAGATTTAGCAGGAGGATGATTATGTTTGGTTGTGAAATACAGTTAATGAGAATTAAATTGCTTACTCTATCTTACTCCTCGTATTGTACATCTCGTTTGGTAGTTAAAATCATGACTTATATTAATCTACTTGGAGAAATAAAATGTTGGAAAATGAATATTTACACATGAAAGTGGGTCCTACAAGCTTGTTAGCTGTTAGTTGTTAGCTGCGCAACCAGCTTGTTAGTATGATTGCGCAGCGCAATCCTCTGTATTTATTTTTCCATTCAACAACAAATGAAAAGAGCAAAATATACGGGAGCCACATGTGATAATGCACCTCTTGATTGTGTTAACAATATTAAAGGATTTAATTCTTAGGTGGGACCCACATGCGCCCCTGTGAATCAAATTTAAATGCATAAACAAATTCGTTAGGGTTTTATGATGAAAGATCATAAACAAGTCACAAAATCTATTATGAGAAAGCTTAATTGTATTTTTAACTTTATTATTACATAAAGTACAAATGAGAAATATTTATAACAATATAAATCTTTAAAAAGATAAATCTATAAATAATACCTCCTAAAATACTTTATACTAAATACTAAATTTTTTCTTATTAATATAGCATGTCAACATAGCATATTATTTTTAACATCCTGCTAAATTAAACTTGATTAAAATATATGATGAGATGAGAGATATACATAACAAAATTTCATTAGAGGAGATCCAAAAACTCAAATGAGTCGGAGTTTCATCCAAAAAAAAAAAAAAACATTGTTAAAGAGGACTGTGCAGCTAATAACTATGGACCTGATAATTTTAGAACCAGTTGTTAATTATTATTACACCATATATTTTTTTTTTGAAACGATCGAAAACTGAAATTAATTATCCCGAAGTCTATTTCAAAATGTTAAATATGTCATAGGAATTTGTATCACCTAAGGTAACATAATATTGCTATTTAGATTTAGACCGTCCGATCAGAATCCGAACAAGTATTAAAGGTTCCGTACATTCTTTCTCAAACCGAATTGGTCTGAATTATGATCGAACGACCAGATTTAAACTGAAATATGCTGTTAACTCAGAGGATATGTACTCATGCCAATAAGCCATAGGTGGTCATAATTATGGAAATAAATCTGCTGTTATTCCCAAGGATTCCTCTCTCAACTATTGGTTTTCGTTCAGATTCGTACATAAAAGTTTTACTTTTTTAGATTCGGATATGAAAAAGTTTGAACAGTTGCCTGTTAATCGGTTATTCCTTGAGAACAGCAGATTTATTTCCCATAATTATAACATATTTATTCTTTTATGCTTGTCAAGTCATGGAGCGGCTTGCTGGAGTGAACTATATCTGGGCCTGTTAGGAGGTCCATTGATTTGAACTATATATGGGCCTGATTAAAAGGCCCATGGACCAATCAGAAAGATTCCGTTAATGTAAAATTTTCTTCTAACAAGCAGTGACGACTGACGAGTAACAACGAGACATCCTAAAAACGGAAAAAATCATTAAAAGGAATATCAGTGAAGTAACAACCAATCATTAATCAACCTATCAAAATTATTTTAAAAAATATTTTTTCCACCCATGCAGAATTACTAAATACGTCGGGCATGAATATTATATATTTTGGAGCGACTAACAGTACCTCACAAAATCTCTTAAACGTCCCCTCAGGTTTAGTCGGCCACAGATTAAGGAGGTGTCTCCGATCTTGACTCGGCACAAAAAAGAGATATTGTTGTAAGCAATATTTTGTACTGTTTGGTTAATTTGTAAAACATATAAATATTAAATTTTACAGTTTCTTTGTTCGAAATATATGCAGGTTTAGTTGTTATGTCCGAATGTCAAAAAAGTTAAATATACATATCATGACAAATTGACGTGACAAGTTGTACGAGATAATTAGATACATGATCTACGTGAGCTATAAGGAATGATCGGATACATGATTCGCACGAGCTATATGGAATGGTCGGATATTAATTAGATGTTGAATTATGAAGATTATGAAAGATCATTGATGGGTTAAAATCATAATAATAATATTTATAACTCTAATTGTCTACTTCACGAATAATTCACAAGCGTATGAATCTACCGTTTAGTATAGATTGGGGTGTCGGTCCACAGGGTTAGTGTATTAAAGATCTAACAATAATCAAGTCTAGGTTTAGTTGGTTGTTTGTTTAATTGGTTGTTTGGATAAGTTGGATTATCGAGACAATTAGTATTAAAGTAAAAGTTATGTGTGCAAAAAAAAACTTCTAGGGATTAGGCTATCTATCCTTCTTACTCGTTTAATTTAGTTTCTAGTTAAAAAACAATTGTATGCGGTGCTGTCACCAACCGCGTGCGAGTGCTAAACCTGTCAATTATAGTTTCAAACTCCAATCGGATGCGCTTGTGGTTTGATCAGAACCGTGTGCGACATAAACTGGTATCAAATGCAAATCTGAGAGTTGCTAATCCTAACTTAGTGCTGCTCACAAGTACGCTACAACACCCTAATCGAAAATGACTGGTAAGGGGATGAGACCCAGACTTTACCTTAATCAATTGCATAAAGATCAATGATAAGTATCCATTACCAAGACTAGAAGGATTTAAGTTCACAGTTACGTCCTTCCTTAATACATTCCGTTGTTGAAATAACCAAAATTACCTCACTAGTAATCTATAGAATGCGACATTCGTCTGCAGATCTATAAACTAATAGGTTTTTAACTAAGACGAATCACAAGGAATCAATAGTTACGTCTATCTCTCTTATTGGATCTAGATAATTGTATCCTAATAGGTCAACCTTATACGTCTAAATACTATGGTGTGGCTATCACCATACAGACGAGGTTAGCATGCACCAAATTAAGATAGAAATACAAAGAATAAAGTACAGTAGAATTCTGATCAAGAACAAATGATAAATAAAATAAAACTTACTAGATTAAACTCATAAGAATTCAAGATTACAAGCTTTCACCCTAGAAAGGTGTTGTTTAGCCTCTCATGATGATATCAACAATGAAAATACAAGAGACGTGATAAAAGCAGTAAAGAAGAGAGATGGAAGAAATACACCTAGATAGCCTCTCTTGATCTTTTACACGCCGTCTCTATCTTTTGGCCTTCTTCTAACCCTAACTCTAATGGAGTTATGTGTAATATTTCTAATTGGCTCCCCTAGCAAACCCTAGATCTAGCCTATTTATAGTCTACTAAGATATCTACTCTTGTCAAGATAGAGAGATGAGTTGTGATTCGTCCATCATGTGTTAGTGGGCTTAGTGGAATTTGGCTTCCAAGTTTATTGCTGTAACTGTTTTGTCTGTCAGTTATCGCATGCGACTGAGGGAGGTTGCATGCTGTTGGACATACATCGGCATGGAATTTCTGCGCTGCGCTATTCTTCTTTGTTGCAGTGCACCTTTTATGAGTTTGGCGGCCTCCACTTGCATGCGGATGGATGGGCAATTGCATGGCTGGGACCTATGTGTCCAGAATGCTTCGTTTTATGCCTATTTTAGCCCTAAAAACACCAAAAATATGCAATTCTACAAAATCAAGTGAAAATGGCAAAAGTAATCTGATTCAACCTATTTTAGACATTTGTAACTTGTTATTTAGCAATATTTTAGGTTAAGTGATAGGAAAATCACTACTTCAACCCTATCAATTATGAAGATTATGAAGATCATGCTTTACTATTTCAATTTATTAGATTTAATTTATGTCCAAAAGTATGGTAAAGTAGATCTAAGATTGTGACTGCCTGAGTCTAGCCATTGCAAGGCAGAAAATCAAATTCAAAATTCAAATTAACCAGGCAAATCAATTGTGGAAATTAAGCACAAGCAAAATAGGCTAATCCCTAATTCTGTGGATTTGAGATCCACATCAAGCCGTTGGCTATCCTTCGAACCCCATTATAAATAGAGAGTTTGGTTGTCTCCACAGACACGATTTCCCCCTCATAGAAAAATACTACATTTGAATCCTTTGAGAGGTTTAGCCTAGTTCATTTGTTACTTGTGCTTAAACTTTAATTATCTTTTCAGCAACCTCAAATCCACTTCACCTAAATTGATCTGTGTTGATATTAGGGTGATAGTTAGTGAGTGTTTGGACTTGGAGTTATTGTTGCTCGTCTACTTGAGTCGTGTGTGCTCCTTTCTCTGCTTGAGCTTTTTGTGCTCCATTTCTTTAGGCCGTTGGAGTGTGATCTCACCGGTTGCAACTTGTATTCCTTTCAGCATTGGGTAATAGAAAGGCGCGCCAAGTATAGGTTTCATTGTCCCGGAGACGTAGGTCATTCAGTTGGCCGAACTATGTTATCAATTAATGTGTCAATTTCTCTAACTATATCCATTTACTTTATTGTACTTTAATTTCATAAGTTCTTGATTCCGCCAAGAACTATACATTTACACATAGTTGCACACAAGAACAGTTTTAGACTTGACTATATGACCGATAGGGTTTTAAAATTTTAAAAGCACCATATTCACCCCCCTTCTAGGTGTCGTTAGGGACAACAAGAGAGAGATGCTCCTAGTCGGACTTGCGCTTGGAGCAGCATGCACGACTCGCCTCCTCTATGCCAAAAGCCGCCTTGTAGAAGGTCACTGCCTCTTCAGCCTTTGACGCTTGTATGGAGGTCAAGCCAGAGACCGATGAAGTTTCAGCCAGAGATCGAGGTGAGAGGAGCGAAGGAGGCAGAGAGGATCCACCAGGGAAATATAACTCTATTTTTAGAGTATCCGATAACTCTATTTTTAGTGTATCTGATATATTTTTTATTATAAAAAACTAATTCAAAATTAAAAAATTCAATTATTAAAATAGAGTCATTAAATAGAATCTATATTATTTTTCTATGCACACATAAAAATTTACAATATTTGACTTTAATTATTATCAAGACGTGTAAAAATTTAATGATGATGACAGTTTTTGAATGTCAATTTTTTAAGTTATTGTTTTTCATTAAAACAATATCGACATGTTATAACTTTTTATTTTTATGTAGATATCATACTATAGATCAAATTTAGAATTTAGTAGTTTATTTTGTTATTTGAGTTAAAATTTATTTGATTAAAAAGTTTAAAAATAAAGATAAAATGGAAACATAAAATACGAGAATTATTGCATGTTGAATATCGGCTCTCTCTCTTTTTCTTTTTCTTTTTCTTTTTTTTGAAAAAGTTTGCAGTGCTGCCAGCTTTTATTTAAAAAGCAACAATATTTTTTTTTATAGTCTAACAACAAGCAGTACACAGCAGAATTACAAATCTCATAATAAAAAACCCCTAAAACCTCACAAAAGATAAAAGGCTTATGACACCACAGTCACACAAATCACACGTAGTCCTATTTTATGCATCAAATAAAGAATCAAACATTTCAACAATTTTTGCGTATCAACTCTTCAGATTTGCCTAGCTATTAGCCATTCACTGGTAATGGAGCCCTGAATAGGGATGCCAGTGGTACACTTTTATCATCTGTATCGTATTCGATAAGATGGATACAAGTAATTTTTTTTTTGTTAGCTAATCGGATACGAATAAAGGTAAAGGGTTTTTCCATTAACATAACGGGTATGAATTCATGTAAATTATTAAAAATAAAATTATATATATAAATATAGAGTCCAACTAATAACCTGCCTTTGGTCTAGTGGCAAAAACATATGGCTCTCATGTGGGAGGTCATGTGTTTGAAATCCACAAAGTGGAAAATCCTCTGTATTACTACACAGGGGTTTGAAATGTGTTGGATGGCTTGACCTCTAACCCATATTTCAAAAAATATAGAGTCCAACTACATCACATTGGTGGTATATGCCATCAATTTCAAAACTTATTGGATAGACTTCAAACAATAAATCCAAACCGTTCAAACCAATCTACTTTATGAGTGATGAGTGTACACAAAAAAAATTATAATTTTTCAAATTATTTTTAGTACCAAGTTAAGTGTTCCAAAAATAATGAAAAATGAATTCATTAAAATTAACTTAAAATTTCACATTTGACCACTTGACTTGATACTAGACAAATTTGAAAAATTATAAACTTTGCATATAAACGCACCACTCGTGATGTAGATCATTCTGAAAAGTTTGGATTCGTTGTTTGAAGCCGATTTGATAGGTTTGGAAGTTGGTGGTATTTAGGTTGAAATATCACCGATGCACGGTAACCATACTCTATAAATATATATTTATATGGGGATGATACATTTATGATACAATTTTATTCATGACCCATATATATCTATTCAGTGACACTATTTTATCTGTATTTTTTACCCGTACCGTATTCGATAAGATGGATATGGGTAAGAGTTTTTTTATTAACTTAATTAGTAGGTACAGATAAGGGTAAATATTTTTCCTTTAATTTAACAGAGAAAGATATGAAAATATTTTCACCCGATCCGTTTCGTACCCACTGACACCTCTAGCCCTGAATTGGATTGGCAAAGCTTGCACATCAGATGGATCACTTTCTCCTTCATTTGTTCCTGCATAGCACATGTTCAAAAGCGCACTAATTAAGAGAGATAAATAATCTGAAAAAAGGCCATTTGAGAGTTAATTATAAATTAACTTCATTGAGAAAAATGCACAAACAATAGATAAGATAACCTATCATTTTTTATCTTAAAAATGCAGTAACAATTGTTAAATCTGCCATTAATTAAATTAATAGCACTGATTAACAGAACCAAAATATGCTCCATCCATATATAGTATGAGGGTTCAAATGCACTATAATTTTTGTGCTCTAATATGCTCCACATCCTTTATCTCTATTTTCAAAGTCCGAACAGTCGATCCGAACCGTTCAATATGATCTTCATAATAAAATATGTTTGGAGACCAAATTTTATATATTTTAGATTTTATTTACTATTTTTTTAGATAGGTACAATATCACTTTATCCGATGGTCCAGAATCTCCTTAAAAAAGTAATTTTGTATCTATCTAAAAAATAGTAAAAAAATTCTAAAAAATATAAAATTTGATATCAAGCATATTTTATTATGAAGATCATGTTGAGGTTGAGCGGTTCAAATCGACTATTTAAACTTTAAAAATGAAAATAAAAAATGTGGAGCATATTATAGCACAAAAATAATGATGCATTTGGATAGCAGCTTGGGTCCGATGCCCATCGGACCCAAAGTGGGTTCGATAGGCTCGATGACCGTCCGATCAGCTTTAAGATTCACCTCATAACTTTCACGTATGCTTTAATTTACGTGTGCACGAATTTTGAAGCCGATCGGACGGTCATAGAGCCCATCGAACCCACTTTGGGTCCGATGGGCATCGGACCCAAGCTGCACGAGCATCGGACCCAAGCTGCTCTCGTGCATTTGAACCCTCTCATATAGTATACCATAAAATAAATATGCTGCATTATAGTGCTTTTCTTTTAGCATGGATGAGCACTTTTATCAGTGTTCACACCTGACCCAAGAGAAATGTATCCGGTTTTTTCAAGTCGGTAATTTGCTTTATATTTATATGGGCTACTTGATCACTTTTGCTCTAAAATAAGTAAATAACACAGCAAAAGGATTGTCATGCAATGTCAGCACCTCAGTGGCAACGAATATATGCAATAATGTTCCCTTTACAATTGTGTTTTTTTTTTTTTTCAAAGAATAATATAAAGCAGACCTTTAGCTTTCGGCTCATAGATCTTGATCGTGTTATTACTGCATTTGCAATTGTTGGCTGTCGGTGGAAAAAGAGATTCCTTGTAAAATTGAATGCTTTTTTTTTTTTACAAACCATGATAGAAATTAGCACATTTATGTCCTGTTCAGATGGCCTAAATTTCATGAAAATGAGTGGGATTTTGAGTTAATTGGAAGAAATTATTAATGGTCCATTCGGATGGAAGTTTGTATGAAATGGAATTAGAATTTTATTTTCATTCTAGTGTAAATTGATAGGAAAGAAACATCAAGTTGGAGTTCATTTTTTTTTTCTCAAGATGAAGACGTTTAGGGGTTCTTTGTTTTTGTTTTTTTTTTTTTTCACTTTGTCTTCACATTATGCTTTTTCAAACGATGAGAATTTGATACTAGTAGCAACTAAAAAAAAAACATTATTTGAGATATTATAATAATAACATCTAATTATTTTGAGTTGTGTTATTATGAATTGATATAAAAATATATAGTATTTGTTGTTATATTAGAAAATTAAAATATTTAATAAACAACAATTAATATTTTTCAATATAACACAATAATAAATAATACATATTTGTATTTTATTTCAAACAAATTAGGCATCAATACTAATCAGTTTGCTAATTTAATTTTAAATTAATTTTTTCAGTGATTTAATAACAAGTTTACGACCAAAAGCCTCGTTGTGAAATAATAATTAATAAGCATTATTATGTTATTGATTATTTTTTATTTAATTATATTATAATAATTATTAAAAAGAATAATTGTATTGATATCAAACATTATAGAAAGAAAAATATGATTTTTTTTAATCGAACATTCATTTTATCACATTTCCATAACTATTCTCACAGTACAATTGAACATTAATTTCAGCGCATTTTTATAACTATTCCAATCAATGTTCTAAATAGCGCGCTATAGCGTTTTCGGACCAAAAAAACTATGACGCTATGGCCATATAGCGCCGTTTTTTCAGCCGTTCCGCTATGACGCGATAAACGCTATTTAAACCTTTGATTCCAATACATATTATGATATGAATTTCTGCAAATTAATTTGAGAATTTCCACACCAATTAAATCTCATCCTCAAAATTTCATAATTCGTATCATTAATTCAAAATTTGAGTTAATGCAGAATGAATCCAGACCGTCAAATCTATGTTTGCACAAATATTAAAGGGACTCCGTGCATTCCACCTTGGGCCAGATTGGCTCGGATCCTGATTGAACGACCATGATACATTAACTCAAATTTTGAGTTAATGCAGAATATACGGATTCATAATTTCATGATAATTGAACATGCCTTAACACCATGTTTGGTTATAGACTAAAGGTGGAATAAAAGTTTTACGCCTTAACTATTCCATCAGACAAGACTTAAACTAACTGATCTAACATAGAATAGTTTTAAAGTTAGACTGGGCCTAAACTGGCCTAAATTAATCCATCTCTCCTGGTGACTTAAGTTTAGTTCTCGTTGTGGGTCCACTGTCAGTGACATAGGTACTGCTTCCATTCTCTCTCTTGGCCTAAATCTATTTTTCCTTTTTTTTTCACGCGATTGATCTCCACTTCGCCCAGGCCTTCCCTCTCCTCTTCTCTCATCTCTGCCACTCGACTCTCCTCTAGATTGACAGATCTGAACCCCCACCCCCACCTCCATAATCAGCTATTGGAGCTTCTTGCTTGATTTGTTGTTATCCTATCTTTTATTTAATAAAAACAAATTAAGTCATGTCTTAAATTACCGAATTCGTATCAAATGAAGAATAACTTAAGTTATGATATAACTTTAGACCTCAATCAAACATGAATAATTTACACTTACCTAAGTTAGAATAAACCTCCTAAGTTTTAATCCACAACCAAACATCACTAAAAACTTAAACAAGAGAGAGCAAAGATAGGGTTGAAAAAAGAAAAGTCATTACTAAAAAAAATGTTGCCTTTGCAACATGACTACCATCTACGTGGGGCCCAACAGAGATATGTACTGCTAGATGGCTTTATATTTTACATGTTTCCTTTTCATATCAGTGCTGGATATATTACTCTTTAGAACCATCTAGTGACAACTTCTACTATAAATTAAAACCACAATAATGGTAAGAGGCATCATCATCCTCTCAAATAACAATTTAAGTCTCTCAATATTGCTCTTGTTTTTCAATGGAGCGAACTCAAAGGCTCTTTCCAGCGTTCTGTCTTCTCTTGCTGCTCCTTGTTGCATCTGGTTTTTCCTTCTCCTTTTTCTTCTTTAATTTTTACTTGCTATGAAGTAGCAAACCAAATCTAGAGTAGCTCATGAAACATATTTAACTAGAATTCAAATAGTGGCACACTTCTCATCATCATAAATTTCACCTCAATCCTCTCCAATATTGTAAAAGATTCCCTTCACTTTACGGTTTGAAATTAACTCCCAGCCGCTTTGAGATTCGGGCTAGCGCAGGGCAGTATTATTAGGCTTTGAGATTCGTGCCTAAGTTAAAAAGGACGGTCCAGATCCAATAATTCTAAAAGATTCCCTATTACGATACCGGGGAGGATCTGAATTCCATCATACATATCTAATTCCTGAGTGATCATTTCATGACTTCAATAGAACAAGACATAATGGTATTAGTTCTATCCAGGATTTTATAAAGAATACCAACAATTAATACCTTTATTTTAATAAGTTATAGCAAACTTGTGAATAAAATATGTAAAAATTTGGTCTCCAAAATTATTTTAACGTGGATAATATTGAAATTGAAAATAAAGATACTCAAGTACGATTGATTGAAGCATAAAGTAATAGAGTATTTAAGCCCTCATGTCTCTTTATAATATCTAACATTTATTTCACATGATGATTTTGCGTTTGTACAAAAGAGATGGGTCCCGCAATGGTGGAGGCAAGAACATGTGAATCTCAAAGCCACAAATTCAAGGGACCGTGCGTTCGTCACAGTAATTGCGCTAATGTTTGCCAGACTGAAGGCTTCCATGGTGGCAAGTGCCGTGGCTTTCGTCGCCGATGCTTTTGCACCAAGCACTGTGCTGCCGCCACTGCACCTTGATTAAGCAATTGCTTTTTCATGTGGCCTTCTACATTTCTAGTTCTGTTGTCAATTGTGATGTATGAATAAATTAATTATCTTTTTAATTTTGGTGTGTTCATTTCCTTTCTTGAGAGTGTACTTTTCTTTTGGTGTGCTTAGTTGATCTGATGGAATATGCTTAAATGATATTTATACTTATAAAGTAACCAAAATTTAGAAAGTGTTATGAAAATAATTTTTATCTTTGAAGACTATTTTGAAGATGCCTTGCTTTCTTTATGTGGTTGCTTGATTTCTCTGTTAGTCATAAAGATTATGGAATATTTTGGAATTGAGATACATTTAACCTACACAGAACTCTAGCCTTACATAAAGTGGTCACTGCCCCATTGTATGACATTATAATTTGAATTATGAATAAAAATGCTATTTTGATTTAAGTTTTGAGAGTCGCAAATCTTTTATCTATCATGCTTATTTTTTTCTTTTTAAATATTCAACCAACCTGGCCTACGGGCTTTATAACATGCAAATACATACATACACACACACATACACATATACATACATACATACATACATATATATATATATGAGGAGGGATCCAGTTACAACAATTTTGAGTTACAACATCTTCCACTTTATCTTGACCATTGGATCTATTATAATCAAACGGCCCAGATCAATGACATATTTTGCTGGCACTCCCTCTCTATTAATTTTTTAGCGATAATTGTTTGAAACTGAACCATCCAGTTGCCAATTTCCCCGCTCTATTCTCTGTGACGCGAACACAGAGAATTCAAACCCTTGGCGAAATCTCTCTCTGACGCGAACTGGAATCTAGCTTGATGGGTTAATAATCTGGAATCTAGCTTGAGAATATTCTCCGCCAGTAAGGACCATTTGGGTTAATAATCTATATTCTCAAGCTATTTGGGTTAATAATCTGGAATTTTGTATGAAGCTAGCTTGAGAATATGGCGGAGACCATCTGGCGGAGATTATTTGGCAGAGACCATTGGAACCTAGCTTGATGACAGACGAATGAAATTTTGTATGAAATTTTGCTTTTATCTAAATATGGAGTAGAATGTGAAGTTCACGATTTGGAAGGAAATCTAATGGATGGCTTCGAATTAGATGATATTATAGGAGGAACAAACTTCACAAAAGTCAAGAAAATATGAGGGCGTGCAACCTTTTAACGGCATGAAGTTTGAATCACTTGAGGAGGCTGAGTGTTACTACAAACTTTATGCTCAAGTCAGTGGATTTAACGTACGCAAAAGAAATACTGTTATAAGGGCATCTAGAGCTCGAATTTAGCCAAATTGTTTCACAGGCTGATAGAAGACATCCCCATGAGTAAATAGAAACAAGTTTCACATTTTTTGGATTTTTCTACAATTTTTAGTGAAGCTTCAAAGTTCAGCTTTTAAAATAAAAAAACTGGTACAGCTTTTAAAGTATACTAGATATGTAGAGTGAAAATGACTAGTTGAAATTAACTAAATAGCGTAGTTTGTTCTAAAAGACAATAAATGAATGAAAAAATAAACTTGAAACATTTTCCATAATCGTACAGTAACTTTATTAAACAATGCAATTGTTATACAAAGATAAATACAACAATACAACACATTGTCATCATACTGTGCATAACATTAATTACATATCACTTTGTCATACATCTTTCAAAAATTAAAATTAAGGTTTTCCATCTATCTAATCTTCTTTTATGGAGATCCAATAAGCTGTTTCGAGAAGCTCTCCACTTTTGAGTTGAATCTCTTCTTCTAGATATCTATCAAATAATCAAAATGTCATATGCCTCCAAGACCACTTTTGAGTTGAATCTCTTTTACGGAGATCCAATTAGCTGCATTCTTTGTTCAGTCCTCTCTTAGTGTCATATGCCTCCAAGCCTCCAAGCCTCCTTACACTCACACTAGAACATAACTCACACTTATCAGTCAACTGAGAAAAATCCAGGGACTAAACTGCAAAACTAACAACACAGTTGAGTAAAGGACTCAAAAACAAATACATTAGACTTGATTTCATATTTTTAGCATTTTTCTAGAATTAATTAGGCATTTTCTAAGTTGGCCTCCTGAAAATATAAAAATCAGCAATTTTCTGCTGCAGTTTCCTATTTGCCCCTCTGTTGCACATGCCATAAATTAATTATAAAAATTTCCAAAAATAATAAGCTTTGGCACAAAGGTAGATTACTTGTTCCTCTATAATTTCATAAAAAGAACAAAAAAATTAGTTTAGGAGATTGGTCAGAATTAAATTTTAAAGTTTGGAGAAACAAATAAAAGCATATATGCAGAGTCATTTCTTTTAATTAAAGAAAGTGCTTAATTAACATTAGAAAAATGTATGAAAACTTACATCAAGCTCTGAAACAAGAGTGAGGCTATGGTGCTATGCATAGCACGGATGGGGTCCGTGCTACGGCCAAAAATTTGACTTTTTAAAATTCTAATGGTCGATCCAACCGTTCAATGTGATAACCATATGAATATGTACTTTCAAACTAAATTTTATATTTTTTCGAATTTTTTTACTATTTTTTTAGATAGGTAGAATTTTGATGGTCCAGAATTTTCAGAAAACACTGATTTTTCTACCTATCTAAAAAAATAGTAAAAAAATTCAAAAAAATATAAAATTTAGTTTGCAAGTACATATTCATATGGTTATCACATTGAACGGTTGAATCGACCATTAGAATTTTAAAAAGTCAAATTTTTGGCCGTAGCACGGACCCCATCCGTGCTATGCATATCACCATAGGCTCACTCCTGAAACAATACTAAAGTCAATTGAAATGAAAAATCACATCTTCATGCGAAGAAAATCAAATAAATTAGACCAAAGTTTAATAAAAATAAAAGAATTAAAAAGGAAGGCACATGAAAAATATAAATTTTTTGATGATTCTGGATCAAGAAACTTTTTGTATTTATATATTAATTATTTGTATTTTTACATTTTCAATTTATTTATTTGCAATTACATAAAAGTTGATTGTTGGAATAGAAAAAGCAGGATTTTACTTTTTTTGAAAGAAAAGCAGCAGAGTCTGATCCCTCCGATGGGCTCTGATCCGTTCCGGATAGAATCCTTTTACCAATTTTCAACCGTATTTATCTCCATATTTTAAAAATATCCGGAATTATATGACCCGTTTATTCGGATTCAAATCTCATGCAGATTCGGACATATAATAACCGCTCCGTTTTCAGGCATAATAACACGTCCTAAAATATAAATATTTATTTTATTTTATAAGTTGTTGAAGGTTTTATTGAGTACTCATTTCAATATACATAATACAAAAAAACAACACAATGTATAGTAAAAGTCAAAGGTGCTTAGATATGTTGTATGAATACGGTTTCGAGTATTGCATCAGATACAATATGTGAACACGATGACACAACAATTTTCAACGCGATACAGGTACAGTACTAATATGGTGATATGATATGTATCAAATGATACGTGACCATATATGAAATATCGAGATAACACATGTATAGACACTTTAATAATTTAAAAAAATTATAATTATGAAAATTGAAATATAATTAATTATTTAAAATATATATGTAATTCAGTCACCCTATAAATATTAGATGTAACTTTCTAGCTTATTTATAATTAATTTGTGGTTGTAAAAATTTGAATTCAAAATTTACTATCATACACTATGTATTTTATGTTTAGATTTTTTTAATCTAAATTTTATATTTACGTCAAATAGTATAAAACAAACGAAGACAATTCAATCATCTTTAAATATTTTGTAAATACAAGAGCTATCCTCAATTCCGGGTAAAGATTTTAGCAGAGCTGTTTTGACTTCACGCAGCATAAGGACCCTAAAATCACCATAGCCCTGCATATAATTCGTGCGTCTCAAGTCAAAACAGTCAGGAGTCGGCGTATCGGTGAGTTTCCAATTTCATGTTAGTGAAAATTTTCCATATCGGTGAGTTTCCATATTACAGTCAGGTGTCAACTGTTCAAAACTTTACCCTACGAAGTTGCTCATCAGGTCTTCATCAGAAGTCAAAGGAGGAGCAACGCATGTAGCGGGTCATTTACATCGACAAAGTGAAATGTAAGGGACGGTGATATTGGAAACCGACAATGTCAGTTTAATGCTACACAGAATTGAACTTCATCAAGGTTACGGGAAATCGTATCATCAAGCGAAACACCAATGCACCTTCTCGTAAAGTCTTGAGTCCATCTCTACTGATATTAACGTATAATAACAGTGGTGATGTAATTCATATAATATCCGTCCGATTTAAAAAGGACGGGATCTGTCAAATCGCTGAATCCAATCTAACGGTTGTTATTTGATAACAAGTCCCTGCTATTATAGGAAAAACAGGTGAAGATGTATCCGTGATCTCTACTCTTCTTCCCTCTCCGAACTATCCGCCGAAATCTGAATACCAGCTGCCAGAAAAGTAAAACTCTTTCCTCACGCGCCTATCCCCTCCCCTCCCATCTAATGGCAGCATTAACCAGACTCCTCAGATCTGCCGTGACTTCGGGATCAACGGCCAGGATCTCGCTGTCAACGCTCGCATCCGAGCCCACGACCGGGTTTCCAGCGGGTCTGGCGGCGCGGTTAGCGCCTTCCCCAGCGAGAAAGGGAAGCGAGGATAGGAATGTCCAGTGGGTCTTCTTGGGTTGCCCCGGAGTAGGCAAAGGGACCTACGCCAGTCGCCTTTCGCAACTGCTAGGCGTACCCCATATTGCAACTGGTGATCTCGTTCGAGAGGAGCTCGCTTCGTCTGGGCCTCTCTCACTGAAGGTAAGATTTAAAGGAATGGATCCTTTAAAATTAGCTTGTTCTGACGTTGTATGATGACTGAGAAAATTGGATCTCGTTTGTTAGTTTTGTTTCAGTGAAATTCAGTAGACGTTTGGCTCTTGCAAACTTGTTACGGTTTTGATTTATCTATTTTAATTTCGAAGGGAAGCCTTTACTGATATCGAAAGAACTAAAAGAGAACAATCAAGGTAGATGGAATATAAAAAAGGCTTGTTCTGATGTTGTCTCGTAGATGAGAAAAATGGATCCAGTTTGTTAGTGTAGTTCCAGTAAATTTCAGTAATTGGAAGTAGGAATTTGGCTCTTTTAAGCTTATTACGATTTTGAGTTATCTCATTTGAATTTCCAGAGAAATTATTTTACTATATTGAAAGAAATAAAAAGATACAAAATGTAAATTGGTTAAAGAAACATATTTTGTTTATATTTTTTTTATTTGCCAGTTGATAATTGAAATTCTTTGTATTTCAGCTCGCCGAAATAGTTAACCAAGGCAAGTTGGTATCTGATGAAATTATTGTAGAATTGTTGACCAAGCGACTCAGTAAAGGGGAAGAAAAGGGCGAATCAGGTTTCATTCTCGATGGTTTCCCCCGTACAGTCAGACAAGCTGTAAGTACTTTCAACCTCTTGTAAGTAATACAGATATTTCCAGGGCATTTATTCTGGTATGTTTTAAAGATCTATTGTTTAAAGAAAATCCCACCATAGAAAAACTTCCTAAGCCTCAGTGTATTGTAATATTCTATATATCAATCATGACAAGTTGAACTAGGGTCTTGCTGAGCTTAACTCCAAAACCCATTGGGTTGGCTTCAAACGACGAATCCAAACCGTTGAAACAGATCTACTTCATGATTGATGCTTTTACATGCAAATTTTACGAGTTTCTGAATTAATTTTAGTATAAAATCAGAAGTAAAAAAAAGAAGGTTTCTAAGCTAATTTTAATACATTCATTTTTCATCATTTTTTAACCAATTGACTTTATACTGAATTATTTGGAAAAATTTATAAATTTTACTAATAAATGCGTCATTCATAAACTAGATCGGTTTCAACGGTTTGGATTCATCGTTTGAAGTCAATCCAATAGGTTTTAAGAACACCCTAGTTCTACTCCAATCATTATAACCAATTTCTTACAAAGATGATTCTATATGTGGATCTGCTTGTATTTTAGTGTTAGCCTATAAAAGCTAGGGGTAAATTGGGCCATATTAATGGAGGATATCTTTACTATCTGATTAACCGACAGTTGGATGTCATTTGCAAATAGGGTGTTTGATCTGTTGTATCTATTAACTGTAAAAATCAGTTGTTATATCCAGTATACTCACGAGAGCGAAAATAATATATATAATGAATAACAATAATAATAATGAACAGAGTAAGGAGACCTTGGCAAAATATAAATCTCAGTATAACTTTTGATCTTTATAGGAAATCATAGATGGAGTAATGGACATAGATCTGGTGGTGAACCTGAAGCTGAGAGAAGACGTGCTACTGGAGAAGTGCCTGGGAAGGCGCATCTGTAACCAGTGCGGCAAGAACTTCAACCTTGCTTCCATAGATGCCAAGGGGCAGAATGGCCAGCCTGACATGTACATGCCCCCTCTCCTGCCACCTTCCCAGTGCATGCCTAAGCTCATCACACGGGCTGATGATACCGAAGAGGTCGTCAAGGCACGCCTCCGTATTTATAATGACAAGGTATTGCTCTTAGCATTTTTAAAAGATTTTCTCTCTTTTATCCTTTTCTCCCATTGTCTTACATGAGTTGCTGTAGTGGTCAAAGTTACTGTATGCTCGTTTTTGCTCATCTGTGCATTCCTACACAGAAATAAAATGTTGAGAAATTGTTTACTGTTAATTGGATAAGTTAATTAGATAGATTTGAGGCCACCCTTATATGGTATACATGAAACTAATTTTGGTGGTATCTACTCTTTGCAGAGCCTACCAGTTGAGGAGTTCTACAGAAGACAAGGGAAACTTCTAGAATTTGACTTGCCAGGAGGAATCCCAGAGTCATGGCCGAAGCTACTTCAGGTTCTCAGCCTTGACGAGCACCATGAAGACAAGCAATTGGCCGCAGCATGATGCCACTTGCGATATATTTTACTATAGGATTATTCATTTGAATAAAGACAAACTGATCTAGTGATTGTAAAGGGTTATCCTGCCCTTGAGGGTTTTCTTTAACTTCTCCATTTCAGTCGATCCAATCTATTATTTGATTGGTGAGACGATTTTGCTGATAATTTTGTGAGTAGCAATTTTGATCCAGCTACACGGGTTTATTATGTTCTTTCTTTTTAATGGGATGAAGACCATTTTATTTTACTTTGTTATTTATCTCTAGATGATACTAAAAAGGGTAATTGCTTCAGACGGTATCCTAATTTGTTCTATGAGATTGTAATAATTTGACATATTTTTTCTGGTATGAAAGATGTTGGAAAGACATCAATGAAAGCAAAATATGTTATCATAAGTTTAGGTTACAGGTACTTTAAAAGCTCATTATTGAGATCAAATTTTGATATCATAGTTTAGGCTACAAGCTAGTACTCGATTTAAAAAATATATAATTTAGGTCCCAGATTTATTTTTCTTGTGAAGGTCTCTTCATGTAAGACCCAGATACTCATTTTGCTGGTTATTACCAATGTAATCATAAAGAGCTGTTAATTTATACCAAGCCTCCCATAAAAAAAAATTATATAACTAAAGCAAGCAACAAACATGAAACATGCTAGTATCATATAGGCACGATCTATTTTGTAAATATTCATGTGTTCATTTCTGTGCCAGAACTAAACTAAAGCGCACTTTAATTTTAATTAAACTCATGTTCCGAAATTGCTTGCTTGCATCTGTCTGGACAGCTCAATATTATTATTCTTAATTTCTATAAGGTTTTATGCAGATATTACTGACATCAGTTTTATTACAAAGTAATTCCATTTGGTTAGTGAAGTAAAATTTAAATCATTTAGTTCAATTTTAAAGTATTGGTGTTTGGTAGTATCATGAAGTAAGATGTAATAATTAAATGGAATAGTGTTGAATACAAAATTTAGCATGTTATATTAATATTAAAATTATATTTAAAAGACCAAATTACCATACGTGTAAAAAAGAAGATTATGATGGCATTAGTTATAAACAAATCTTAGTCAGTATGAAACCTAAGTAGCGTAACATATGTAGACAAAAAATTGAAGTTTAGCTTTTAACCATTTTGTTCCAGAAATTAAAAACAACATTTGATGTACATAACCCTTTGGCAAAAGGAAAGGTCAACGAGAACTTGATCATAACAAAATATGCATGACCACATCAAACCAAATTATTAATGCATAATCAGCTAACTGGTAAATTGACCTTTGGGCTTTGGTCAAAACAAAATGAAAGAGACTAGACTAGACTAATGTCTTAGTTCTAGCAAAAGGAATTTAAAAAATTAGACAGACTAGACTAAATGTTTTTCCGATTTTTTTATTAATCGAAAATAAAAATAAATACTGGCTAAGGAGATGAAGTCCAATGTATGGCTATGTTTGGATGACACAAGAATAGCAAGAATAGAGGCTATTCGGAATAGCAATGTGCATCCAAACAATATTTTTGCTCTTCAGAATAGCTAGAATAGCTGCTATTTTCTATTCCTTGTAAATGTTGGAATATCTACTATTTGGAAATGTGAAATGAGAGAAAAAAATATTTCATTTTTAGATTTTTGCCAACACAATTCTGAAATGACAAATTTGATACCACTTTCCGCTATCTCCACGTCGTGACAATTCATTTGAGATCCCACTTGCTTATCTTTCCTCTTAATTAAAACCTTGTTAACACTATTTTAGTATTTTTCATTGGTTACAGCTATTCACTATTCCACATATACAATCCAAATAACATTTTCACTAATCCGAATAGCACCATTTTCACACTAATCTGAAAATCACTATTTTTTCTCTATTCTCATTTACTATTCTAAAATTTCGGTATTCTAGCTATTCTAACTCTCATCCAAATGTAGAGATCTCAGTCGCTTTCTCGAATCGATCAGTAGTTCGAATTTGGTTTTGTTTTGATAATGTTTGGTTATGTTGTTGTAATCTGTCAAAAGATAGTTGGTGATGTTGTAGTTAGTAAATTCTTTTGCTAACAAGAGTCTTACTCTGTTGATGGTTTTATGTCAGTCAATCAGAGTAAATTATCTCATCTTGTATCAATTTAACTAGTGCCACTAATTTATTAGCTTAAAAAATGTCAGGTAGGTCTCTTATCGGTTACCTACTTACCTATTAATTTATTGTTTTATCTGTGTCTTGTTTCTAATTTAATCATTGAACTTATTTCGTTTTGTATCTATTTAGTCAGTTCCTATTTTTTGCTTATTTTCTGAAAAACACTATGCCCACTCCTGGCTGAGCACGGTATCTTAGAACTTGATAATAATATTTTTTTTGGTAAAGTGGAGTAATAATAATAACTGATAGCAGAAAGGGACTATTAGGGCAACTCTAGTACGAAATGACGAAATGTGCATTTTTCTAAAAATAGTACAATTAGGTTATAAATAGTATGGAAGGGAAGAAATTGTTTCCCAAAAATAGAAAAAACACTATTTTTAGGAAAATCAACACCCATTATAACATGGATTAAACTCTCATGGAACATTTGAATATGTGTCATTAAATTCCATTAATCACAAATCAGATTTTCCAAGCATTGTAGGAATGTATACATTGTGTGGCAGGCCACTGACAAGTACAATATAAACATGAGTCTAGTACATAACAAAGGCATTTGGATCCTAGATGTCATCTACTTCCAGTAAGACTCGCCGAGCATTTGGATTCTAAATAATAATCACTTCTTTTTCTTTTCTAATTGTTTTTTTTCCACTATTATATCCCCGATTTTTTATTAATAGGAAAAAAAATCGAAATAAGGGTAGGATTTTGGAAAATTTCGAAATACAGGAAGTACGGAAATGGATTATCCCGTCCGTTGAATGGGATAAACCATCACGTCCAGCTAATCCCGTCTCTAACCATGCAAACTCGTTAATTATATAAAAAAATAATTCTGAACGGGATAGTCCATCTCGTCCAGCACTGTTCATCACATTTTTTTTTGGGTTTCATTTTCAATTGTTCTTTTATAGAATGGTGTAATTTTTTCCAATTTAAGATTGAACTAGATTCGGGGAATGGTTATTGACTTGGGATCTTCAAAATTAAGCTCCATGTTGAATCAGATTCGGAACTCTGCCAAGTAGCTTTTTCATCTGAGATGGGCGTCCAAAGAGAAAAAAGTCCATGTTGGAAAAACTCTGCACCAACTAAAAAGATACGCGGAGGATTATAGGAACGAGAATACAAAGCTCTTGAACCTTGTAAAGTTTTTATTTATTTTTTATTTGTCAAATTGTTTTCTAGTTTAATGGCACTCCTACAAAACCGATTGAGGGTGTCAGTATTTCGTTCGAATAGATAAGTTTATGCACTGGTACTGAATGGGATGGATTATCCTGTTCAAAACATTTTTTTTTAATTAGCAAGTTTGCGTGATTAGAAACGGAATTAGCTGATCGTGATGGTTTATTCCATCCATCAAACGGGATACATATCATGTTCTTCTTATATTTCAAAATTCTACAAAATCCTACCCCTATTTCGATATTTTATTTTATTTGTTTTCTATTAATAAAAAAATCGGATATCATCATTTTCTATTTTATCATTATTTTTCAAGTACAAACTTCATATTCAAAACAGGAGAGATTTGACTATGAAGTTTTTACTCCCTCATTACTTGACCATTCCTTGATACTTGTTTCCTAATATTAATCTGACAGAACAGCAGTAAGACCGTCAAAAGTGCATGAATAAAATCAGCGATTGAAAATAGGCATGTAGCAAAATTATAACATGCATCTTACCGAGCTAAATAAAAATGTCACCTTTTAACTATATATAGAACTTCCTGTCGTAATTTAACTTACAAAACCTTGATTTTTAACTTCCAAGCAACCATAAATTCTCACAAGTCTAAAAAATTACAAAGGTAAGTACAGCCAAACAATGGAGAAAAATAAAGGCAAAAAGGAAAAAAAAAAAAAAAAACAAAACAAAACGACCATATGTATAAGTATAAATGTACACCACTAGCTCACTACATACAACATATTTCAATTTACTTAAAAAACCATCAAGTCGACATCTTCGTAAAAATCCCCGAAAAATTAGGCAGCTTATCCACATGCTTGAGCGCTCGCGCAATCTGCCTGGTCCTATAATCACCATTCCTAAATGCACAACAAGAGCAGTCCCCACATTCTGATCACCCGAAATCAAATGCTATATCCTCACGTCTCAGTATCCTCTCACAGCCCACCACAGCACGTTGCCCTCATACCTCAGTCGGTTTTCGCACAAACCCTCAAGTATTGGCCTAATCCCCTCAGCTTCACACAA
>JAJGRW010001079.1:430164-447753 GCA_025461045.1 Carex parvula | reverse complement strand
ACCTCCTAAGAATCCAACCCGGGGTCAACTAAATTATCCAGTACATGCATATGTAAAGTTATTGTTTCTGAAATAATGTAAACCTTGCAACAAATTATAAGGTCTACCGTACCATTTCATATATTTTATAACATAATTCTTTTCTCTGAATAATAGTATTATTATATAGTATAATTATGTGGATCAATTCTTTTCTCTCGTATGGAGATACGTGTTCTCAAATGACATGTCATGATGAGTTGTACCGTTAAATGCTAGCTAGCCTATTTATTAGTTAATTTGATATATTATTTTGATACATGAGGTGTCTGATAGGAATCTGAATCTTGAATTTATTAACAATATATTGCCATTACTAATTAGATACATACAAGCAGCTGGCCATCTTAATTAGTGATGTCGTAATTATGATTCTTTTTATTGCAATCAGTTGATTAAATACTTCTTGGGGAAAGAAAGGAAATATATTCCAAATTATTCAAATTTGTCCTTTGGCCACATTCGAAAGTTAACTTGGATTCCTTAATTACTCCTACTTTCTAAAAAAAATTTTGTTTCAAATAATTTGCATTGCTTTTACAATTCATTCTGAATATTCAAACCCCTATGTATACTATACAGGATTTTCTCACTTTGTGGGTTTCGAATTCATGACCTCTCATATAAGAGCCATGTAACTTTGCTACTAGACTAAAGGCAAAAGATCAACTATTGGCCTTTTGAATGATTTAAAACAGTACAGGTAGCCTCTTGATAATGCATTTTGCTGATATAATACAAGGAATTTTCAACTACTGCCGCAAAATACGGCGGTCATGTTTAAATGGACACATCCCTACCAAGTTTTTCAAAAAAAAAAAAATATGATAAATAGAGACATGCTGCAGTACAATTCATTTTTCTGATCATACAAGGCGGTCATGATAGATATGATATATCGAATCTGACATGATCACATAAACCCAAAGAAACATTTATAATTTAGTAATCTAATTTAAACAGTATATTTTTAAATATATACTACAACTTTGTTTATTTAAAAAAATAAATACAACATGATATATAACTTATCTGATATAATACCTAAAAAGAATTGCGAACATGCATGTTAATTTGCTGACACTAGGATGTAGGGACAATACTCATCGCTAAATAGCCACAAATTTTAATAAGAATTAGTTTGTAAAATTTGACCAATTATTGTATATATCTCGCTCAGCATACGAGTCTGACAGCTAATATGTGGGTAATTGATAAATGAGTGAGTCTATGGTACTATGCATAGCACGGATTAGTCCGTATTACGGAGCTATATTTTCATTTTGAAAATTCTAATGGTCGATCCGAACCGTTCAACGTGATCTGCACATGAATATGTACTTGCAGACTAAATTTTATATATTTTTGAATTTTTTTACTATATTTTAAGATAGGTAGAAAATCACTTGATCTGAAAATTCTGGACCATTCAAAAACAGTGATTGTCTACCTATCTAAAAAATAGTAAAAAATTCTAAAAAATAAAAAATTTAGTCCACAAATATATTCTCATATGAAAATCATGTTGAACGGTTCGGATCGACCGTTAGAATTTTGAAAACGAAAATATTAATCCGTACGGACCAATCCGTACTATGCATAGTACCATAGACTCACTCTTGACAAATAGAGGGGTCCAATCCTCAGCACGCCAAAAACATATATAATATTTGGGTGTCTATTCAGGGGTTGATTTTTCAATTGGTAGGTAGATTCACCCTTAGTTTATACAAGCAAAAGCCAAATCGATCTGTTGTCTACTTGTGTGAACTAAACTGGAAATTAAAATCGACGGTTAGTAATATCTCCTGTAGCAGCTTTTGATCCCAAGGGATGGGCAACCCTTCACTACTACCTGGGTAGCACAAGTCCTTGTCTTATTATTCAGTGCTTATGATAAGCCAACTCTTCATACTTTTCTTAATATATATAGGTCCAATGCCACAGCTCCACCCCATAACAAGCCTCCAAGTGTATTATTTTCATAAGCTTGCTGTTCTCTCTTTTTTATGTCATTTTTTAGATCCAAATCACGTGTCGTTGTCAGTTTTCGCGTCAGCCACTAAAGAGCAACTCTTTGCAGTTCCATAAAACTACTCCCCCCTAATAAATACTTCAATTTTTACTGCATATTAATCATAATTCTGAAGCTGCAATTTTTATTTCGTGATTGAAGAATCTAGAACCCTAGTGCCATAAACTTAGCATGATCAGATATAATCTAAGTACATTCGCTTGGGCCCTATTTTAGTGCATGTCAGGTTTACAAACCCCAGGCACTATTATAATTTTTTTCATTTGTAATGGTTTTTTACTTTTTGGGATGGGGTGTTGGAATTCGAATCCCTAAAGTAACTTGAAGTTTGAGTTTGAATCTGGATCGTCCGATTAGAATCTGTACAAATATTCTTCCTGAATTCTCTAACTCGAGTTAGATTGGTCTGAATTCTAATCGGACTATCCGGGTCCAAACTCAAATTTTGAGTTACTTATGGGAATTCGGCCCAAAATATACATGGAATAAAAGTTGCTTGCATCCGTTTAATTAGGCTTTGAGGGCTGAGGATGACTCAAGTTCAAGTCAAGAAAATAGTACCTATACAGCAGCCCAAGACGAAGCCGTGCAATGGCCCTGGGCCAGACATCTAAGACCACAAATTGCTTTCTTTTTTATTCACTATACAAGTCTACAGCCTTCGTAAAGCCTTTTTCATATAATACCCATCACAATCGCATTTTAGCGCCGTTCATAAACATCACCAATTCAGAGTGAGGGGCAGTCCGATGAGCATCAAACCACATTTGGTCTGACCGGACATCAATCCGGTCAGAGCTATTCAATCCTCATCAACATTCATGTGTACTACATCCACACGAATCGGAAAGCCTCCCAATACGGCTACAAAAATTATTAAAACTATACAAAGAAAATACTGCACAACTCGATTTCTAATAGAAACAGCCTATATTCATCAGATAAGAACAAAGAGATAAAGCAATTGCATGAAAAGATAGAAAGGTAAACTTATATAGATCCCTCGCGCTGCTAATCTCCCTACATTCCTAACACTATGTTTCTATCTTCTCGCACCTTCCAACAAAAGAACAGCTACCAAAAATTGATCTATTTCATGGGCAACTCTCTATACAGTTTGCATTAACAAGTTGTCAGTATTTACATTCTATGCCAAAGGCAAGAAATTCCACTTCCCAAAAAAATTAGTTGATTTTCCTTTTCCTTGGCAAGAGCCTAAGATATGAAAAGAGGCTTCTGTAGACTTGCTGTTCCACGAAACACAGTTAGATGTGCTCCTTTTAGATATTCATCTACCTACAAGAGCAAAAATCCTTTGTCAGTAGAAACAGGTTTCGCAAATGAAGCTTGATTCAATAAAGGAAATAATAAACGGTACCTGATCAGAAGTAATTCGAGAAAAACCAAATTTCTTTATCCAAATTGATTCAGCTTCTTCAGCAGCTGGGAGCAAAAAATGCCGAACCTTTAATTCAATTAGCATCCTCTCCATGCATCCAAACAGTGCTTGAAAATATCCCTATCAATAGAAGGTACTGTAAGTAAGAGAACATTGGAAACATAGGCTCAAATCTGAAAATGCTATAAGAAATTTAATTAGAATAAATGAAGAAAATATACAAGCCCTTGGAGATCTCTGCTAGTAGCTACTAAAGGAAGCTCAGCTGCATCAGTTCCAAAGACACGCAGAAGGCCAGCTGACACTACCTTTGACCTACAAAAGTAATTATGCCAAATAAATAAATGATAAATAAAAGTTATTTAAAAGAAGAGTGGGACTATGGTACCATGCATAGTGCAGATTGGTCTGTACTATGGAAGTATGGATCAATATCTTTGTTTTCAAAGTCCAAATAATTGATCTAAACCGTTCAATGAGATCTCCATATGAAACTGAATTTAGGTAGGATCAAAATCACTTGATCTAAAAATTCTAGACCATTCAAAAGTAGTGATTTTCTACCTTTCTTACAAAATATAAAATTTAGACTGCAAGTATATTTTCATATGGAGATCATGTTGAGCAGTTCAGATCTATTTGGACTTTGAAAACGAAGATATTGAATTATTGATCCATAGTACGGATCAATCCGCGCTATGCATAGTACCATAGCCTCACTCTAAAAAGTAACTAATTGGGAGGAAGATGTATTTGAAATTGAATTATGTATTATCCCATTTACAAATAACGTTGGAAGTAGATTTAGATAGAAAATACATTAAAAAAAAAATTACCCAATAGTTAGAACAGCACAATACATCCCACTGTAGTCTTGATGACCTGCTATGGACATCCTATTAGAAGCAAAAGCACTTTAATTTTGTTCACGATTCAAATGAGTAATGCACCACAAGGCAGTAAAAAACTGTCAAAACAGAGTTTAAGATGAATGCCACTTACCCATTAACCATTGAAGGAATCAAGTCTTTTTTAGTTTTAGCATCAATAATAGGATCAAATGACTCCTGCAAAAGGTCCAGATAGTTATAAAAAAATCACCAAATTCAACACATGAAATTTCCCAATGCAAATCCTCGCAAAGTATGGACCATAATATCTGTTTCTAGAAGCTCTATATATTTTTGTTGATCATGAAATAATACTAGCCACTCCTCAATTTTCTATAAGTTTCATGGAAAGCACAAAAAGAAACTCCTTTTATTCATCCCTTAGAGAAAAAGAGTGGGTTTATTGGTCAAAGTTTCAGAACAGGGGAGAATCTATGGATACATTATAGGCCACTTGTCAATGTAACTCCCAAACTTGTAGTTTTACAAGGTATACACAAATAACTTTCTGAAATTTTTTTAAAAAAATAGAATAAGGAAATACAGATAATGTAAGGGGCATACATGGAATATAGATACAGCTCCTGACAACAACTGAACCTCTGCCTCTTGAGCACTTGCCCCAGAAAGAAGCCTCCATTTTATATTATCATAATCTACTATTTCTTTTTCTCTGTCATTTTCATTATCTGAAGCCCCTTTTGCCTCAGTTTTCCTTCTGATTAGTTCAATATCAGAGCTTGTCAGAGACTGAGGACCACCAAGGATTGCCTCTCTTAGTGCACCATGCATGATGCTGCAGTCCGACTTACAGAACCAATCCCCTTCAGGCAGTTCCTGTATATTATGTTGTACTACTTCAGATATAAAACATGTTTATGTTAAGCAAGAAATTAAATACAGTTTGTATTTAACTTGTTGTCAGATATGTGATTTTTTTTTAAGGGTTTCACTGCCACGAGACAGAATTTAGTTGGTACATTTTATTCTGTAAGGTAAATTTCCTTAGAATAGGCAAGAGGTATTATACAAAACATATATAAGATATTAAAAAAAAAAAATGGGACTAACCTTCAAGTCATCCATCTTACACTCTCTCAAACAGCCAACATGGTACTCCCTCTGACACTGAACAAAAATTAGAGGAAAAGAAAAAGATACTTAAGAATAGTGGTCAAAGAAAAAATAGGAAGAGTTTAAAAATAGAGAAAGAATGAGCAAACAAATACTTGGTCGCAAAGAATAACAGTGCGATCATCAAATCCTGATTGGCTAAAGTCATGCAGTCTGCATCAAAAATAAAAGAAAAATTACTTTTTAATAAAGAGAACAAGAGTGAGGCTATGGTACTAGCCATAGCACAGATTGGTCCCTACTATGTATCCATTATTTTCATTTTCAGAGTCCAAATAGTTGATCTGAACCATTCAGCATGATCTCCATATGAAACTGTACTTGCATATTAAATTTTACATTTTTTAGTATTTTTTTTTATATGTAGAAAATCACTAATTTTGAATGGTCTCGAATTTTAGATCAAGTGATTTTCTACATATCTAAAAAAATAGTAAAAAAGTTTTAAAAAAAATATAAAATTTGATCTAGAAGTACATTTTTCTATGGTGATAATGGTTCAGATCGATTGTTTGGACTTTGAAAATGGAGATATTTGATCCATAGTACGTACCATTATGCGCTATGGTAAATTTCACTTACTTGCAAATAGAACAGCCACCAAGGTCACCTTCGGAAATAGATACAATGCGAATGCATCGCTTAAAAATCTGTTCAATGGGATCCACCCCTTCGACCCTACCTGCGGCACGCGCATTGTCATTGCTCGCCACACAGTTGTCTCTACGGTGGAGGCTTACACAGAACTGGCAGTACCAGTCTCCCTCTGGCACCTCAGTCAATCCCACACAATCTGCGAAAAAATAAATAGAATAAATAAGGTGGTCAAGGGAACTGGAATCTGCTAGTCAAAGCAAAGTATATCTTATCAAGAAATTGCATAAGAAAATTCACTTCCATTATTAAAAACATTTTCTTTATAGACGTTATTACAAAAAATGTTCTTTCACAGGGGACAGAGAGAGTAAGCATGTGTGTGTGCGTGTGTAGGGGGGTGGGGGTGCAAGAGAGAGAGAACCTTTGTGAAAGGCTCTTGGACAGAAATCACAAACAATGAGATCTCCACTATCAGAACATATGCTACACAAATCGTCAGTTTCACCAAGAGAGATCATTTTGTGCTTAGATAGAGAAACTGAGAGTTCGTGCAATGAGACACCATTTGACGTGTATATGTTATTGTACCTGAGAATGTTTAACAAGTTGAACATAGCGAATACCCCTTGAAAATTAGAAAAAGATAAACAGGTCTAATGGGGCATGTATTGCTTACGGTTTGCGCCGTGAGGACTGGCCTGCATGTGCTTCAAATTGTGAAGGACTAACCTGTAATTTAAATTAAAAAAATAATTAGTTTAGCTTACATGATGATGAAGAAGATATCGGGATTTAGTATTCACACACAATAGAAGTTATAGATAAACTACCACAGCCGTGCAACAATGGCAAAATATAGCACCATCTTTTATGTAACCGTCAAGCAACCTCTGCAGAAACAAAAATTATAGATAAGTTATTGAGATCATATCAGCAGTATTTATGTGTCAGCAAGAGATATTTCTGGAGCTCAATTTGTATTTCAGGTTTCAAGTTTTATGGCTGGAATAATTGCTAAATTAGACTAATAAAAAGTTGTACATAATTTGAATAGAAAGAAACCAACAGAGCAACCATATCCAATCAGATATACAAAAAAGTAATTAGACCATGTTTTAAGTAATCCTATTAGTCCCTTGGCAGTTGCTGCCAAGTTTTCAAAAAATAAAGTAATCCTATTAAGAGAATAGAAAAGTTAGTATAAGAACCTTTCCACCAACATAATAGGCCACTTCCGTGCCCTCTGGCAAGATATCACCCATAAACACTAGCTTATGTAACCCGGTATTTCTAAAAGATTCAAGTAAAAAACAACCAAAGGCATAAAAATTAACAAAAAAATTAACACATAAAAAGCAAGGCACCAATGAAAATTTAAATTGAAGGAGGTACAAACTTCCTGGTTAATCTTCCGACAGAATTGGTCTTTTTAGTTGATGATGGCAATGATGATGTCGGTGATGACACGCTCTTAGACAGTATCTCTAAAGAACTTTGAGATAATACTGGAATCGATGACCTGAAAAAATTTAACAAGAGATCAGACTACTATTTTAGCGCCGAAGTTACACCTAAATAGTTGATTTGGAGATGCTTAGTACCTTTGAGTTGTGACAGGTGACTGATTAATGTTTAGTGTACTATCACAGGGAGGTAGTAGTTGGTTCGTCGCAGAACATGAATCACACAAAAAAAATTTGTGCACGTCTGATGTCAGAAGAGACCCTGCAAACAGAACAACAAAACTTGAATTAATAATCAAAGAAAACAAATTATAATAAGAGTTTTTGGGATCAAGGGGGGATTGTTTCTGATATATAACAAATCTCAAGTAAGACAGGCATTACTTTAGACCTCAAACTAGTATATGCAATTTATTTTAAATACCAACTTATTTTCTACCGCCACATAGAGGTGTTTTTGGCCTTTATTTTAAGTTTTGTTCCTCAGAACACATAAAATAGTTAGTCACCGTTACATTGGTAATACTAACAGCTCATTTCTAGTGAGGCCAGTCAAACTACGACCTTTCTCATTCTAAGAAGTCGTCTTATTAATTTCTATGTATCATAAAAAAGTCCATATTAAATAAACACAAGTTTAATCTCTAGAGAGAGAGAGACGCAGGTTCAATTCTCGAGAATAGCATTGAAAAGATGCTGGGGTGTCCCAAGGCCCTTTTATCAAAAGTAAAATAAAATAAACACAAGTTTGATCTTACCGCATTTCAAACAAGCACGTAGGTTCTTCTTGGATATGGGACTGACCTCATTCTTCAGTGCAGCCTCTAAATCGTTTATCCTAGCACCCGAGCAAACCCTCAACACATCACGTAGTGTATTCCCATTTTCCAAGAATATAAAATCAGATGGATGCTTCTTTGTGCTTCCCGCATGCACCTCGAAATTGTATGCAGATACAGACTGCCATGCAAAACAGAATCACAGAAATTTACACAAATCAAACAAAAATTAAAAAAAAAAAATTAAGAGTGAGGCTACGGTACTATGCATAGTGCACTTTGGTCCGTACTACGGATGTATATCTCTATTTATAAAGTCCAAATAGTCGATCCGTTCCGCTCAACATGATCTCCATGAGAAATTTGCTTGGAATGGTAAATTTTACACTTTTTAGGCTTTTTACTATTTTTTTAGAAAGATACAAAATCACTTGATATAAAGATACTCTAGACCATTTGAAAGTAGTGATTTTCTACCTATCTAAAAAATAGTAAAAAAATTCTAAAAATGATAAATTTGGTCTCCAAGTTCATTTTTATAGGGAGATCATGATGAACAGTTCAGATCAACTATTGAGACTTTGATAATGAAGATATGAATCCGTAGTACAGACCAAAAATGTGCTATGCATAGTACCGTAGCCTCACTCAAATATTATCCTACAGAGTTTGGGTGCTGAAACCAGTCAGGTCAAGTTCTAGTGAGGTACTAGTTGATTAATGTGAAAAAGATATGCCAGTTGTTCGCATACATACCTGTAACCCTTTACAAGCTGAACAGAAGCACAATATGTTACCACCCTTGATCACACCTTTCAGCACTGGTTTCTGTACAAATGGTTAAAATATGTATAATCTTTCAACCAGATAAATACAGAATTGCTTTAACTAGAAAGAGTGATAGATCTCAGATTTGTATTCTTTTTCTTGTTTCTTTTTTTTGTACTTCAGCTTTGAAGATTTACACAGTTACATTACCTACAGTTTATATATGTCCCAAGAATATTGACATTTTAACAGTCTATACTACACCCAAAACCCGATGGTCTTTTTCTCTTTCTTCTATTTCATTTTTATGGTACAATTCATCAATAGGCCCCAAAATAAAAATAACCAAAAGTTGGCTTTGACATCTTAGCTTACCTTGCTATGGGGGATTATATACATCACGTCCAATCCTTCAAGATATCCGGATGCAAGTAATTCTCTTGCATTTGATGGTGGCTTTATCAGATCAAACTTCTTACATCCACCTGACATCATGGGCCTACTATATGACTTATTACCTTTCTGTGAAGAACTTGAGACCTTTCTCGTAGACCTCTCAAGTTCAGACACATCCCCATTATCTCCAGTTCCATCCTCTTCATCATAGCTTACATCGCATTTCAATAGAGACCTAGTGAACCTCCTAGGAGGCGACTCCAATTCACTGGAGACTATTTGTGCATGTTTCACTGCTGACCTGGTTATCCGCCTCAGAGGGGTTTCAAATTCAGGGTTTTCCAATTTAATTGTGTTAGAATCACTGGAGCCATCTATTGAAACCTGGGTTACTTCAATTTTTTTGGCATTTTGAGTTTCTGGTCTTGGCTCATCAATAGTAGACCTAAAACCCAAAAAGGGGGTCACATCCATTTGAGCATTTTTTAATGCTGATCGGGTTAGTCTCTTCGAAGGCACGTCTAATCCAGGTTTCTCAATTTTAACCACATCAGTGGATCTATCAATTGAAACTGGGTTCAGTTCATCAGAAACAATTGTCTCCTGCTCTTCCACATTTTCGCTTTTCAGTATCGGTCCATCCATAGATGACCCTAAACCCCAAATCCCAGAGACGTTCAATTGTTCATTTTTCAATGCTGATCTGGTTAATCTCTTGGATGGCTTCTCTAATCTAGAATTCTCCAATTTATTTTCATCACTGGACACCTCCACTGCTGTTGAGCATACTTCTATTGGAAGAACTGCCGTTTGTTCTTCAACTTTGTTTTCAGACATAGGTTCGTAGCTAACAAGCTCCAAAAGAAAAACAGATTCCTCTTTAGCACAAACTGCATTTGTTTCTTTAATTTCATCAAAGTTCTCGTCTGCTTCTGTAGATAAACAATCCAGATTGACTAGATCTTTGGTGGGTACTTCAACACAAATTGGCTGAGTTTGATCCTCCTCAATTGTTTCCATGATCTCTTCTATAATAGTAATGCCTCTATTAATGGCATCAGACGAACCATCTGAGTCTAAAAGATCCGACATAATGCAATCACTCGTCTTCTCATGTGATGTGCTGGGGGGGTGATCATCACCAGTTGGTTCTTGCAAAACCCGTTTAGACCCAGTTTTAGATAACCTCTTTAAGGCTCTTTCTAACCCTAAAATATCTACATCATTCCCCAAATAATCAGCAGGTGAAGGTTTTTGAGACCTTGTTAATCTCTTTGCAACCTTTTGGCACTCGTTCGTACCTTTTGATATAATCCTCGAATTAGACCTAGTTAACCTCCTATCAGTCCTCTCAACCAAAGATTCCATGTTTATGGATCCGTCGTGCGATTTTCTCTTCCTCTCTGAACCCGATTTCACCACTTGGCATTCTCCCATTGGTTGCTCGGGTGTACTCGTATCCAATTTCACCGCAGGCAATTCTTTCTCCTCCTGTATGGTCTCTAATTTTGTGGCGTGACTATCTAGCATTGGTTCTTCTCCTACTAAATCTTTCCCAAAAGATGAATCCTCGCAAGAAAAGGCCTTACCTTCCGACAGAAAATCCGATCCAGTAGGCAAAGGGATCTTGTTCTCCGACTCAGATCTCGCCATGTCACAATCCTCCTCCATGTTTTCTTCCTGACCGTCTGATGCAGAGTCGTTATGCGATTCTATGTCAACAGGAGGTGTAGGGGGAGGAGGAGGGATAACCGTATCAGGAGGCCTCTTGGAATGCTGGGGCTCGGGAGAGGAGGTGGGCACCTCAGCGTTCGCCATTATTGGATAATTAGGGTTAGGGTTTGAGAATTGTGAGATTGAGAATTGATGTTAGATAGAGGAGAAAGGAAACGAAGATATAAATACTGGTTTTTCTATTTTGTTACCGCTCTTTCTTTATTTCTTTTTTTCTTCCTTTTTTGTAACGATTTGGGGACAGAAGAAGGTGAGACGACGGTACACGGGTACAGAGTACAGGCAATGGTTCAGCGTATTTAACATAAACCCGGTGTATATAGACGTCCTTTGGAAGGAGCACTTACCCCCATCCAATACAATGGAAATATACAAGGATCCTCTCAAACACTTTCCTATATTTTTAACTAAACGAATACCTTTCTTATATTTTATATTTTTTATATAATTGTAGATGCCTCTTATTATTCATTTTTTCATTAAATATTTTACAAAAATAAATGTACCCACTTCATTTTTGTAAATATCTTAACATAATCATTTTTTTTATTCGAAAGTAGTCCCTGCTATTAGTTCGCCATTATTGGCATAATAAAAGTATTTCCATGTGAGCATAGCGTTTTTCAAAGACCATGTCTATGCAATAGTAGAAGAAGATGGAAAGTCCATTTTAAGGCAAGTTGGAAGAGCACCAGGTCTACAAAGAGCTAAGCCAATCAAGTCTGGCCCACACGTCAGTGAGCGTAATGCTGGTGGTGGCTGCCTGGCTGGTGGGAAACAGCTCTAGTTTAATTGTTTCTCGGAAAAATTGAAAAAACCCAGAGCTCGAGGCGACAAGGCCCATTTACCGAAATAACCCTACGATGATTCCTGGTCATTAACTCGTTACTAATAAATATGGAAGCGATGCCTGCACTTTTAATACCCACTTTTACAACCAATGAAAATAACAAAAACAATAAAATAAAATTATAGAAAATTTTCTATAATTTAGTTTAAGCATGTATTTAACACGGTAAAATATGAAAATCATTTTATCATCTGTTTAATTGTAGATAAATTGATACCTAAAATTGTCATGGTACAGTATGAATATCATTTGATTATCAGTTTAAGCAAGCGTAGATAAATTGATCTATGAAATTTTCAAATTATTTTATGAAGAATCAATCTATTTTCAAGTTATACTAAATTTAACATGAATATCTAAACTATATAGAGACGTATTCTAATTTAACATCAGATAACATTACATTTAACATCATGTAATATTAAATTTAAATTTAACGTGTCGTGACCACTCCTTGACATTTTGGTCACGGTATGGCACGTCACGTGAAAAATTAATTTGTCACGGCATGGTACAGCACGAGATCAAAGTCACGGTGTGTTAGTCACGGCATGGCACGTTTTTTCCACTCTAGGTGCAAGCAGGAAGGTAGGAGGCGCTCTTGACGAGAACACGGGAGGCAACCTAGATTGGACAATAGGACTTGGGAGAGTCGGGAGGTAGCCCTAGAGGGCCCGTGCGACTTGTGTGAGGCAGGAGGCGCACTTATCCGGTAACTCTAATGTTTTGCCTATCCCTAACCAAATTTCTGGATACATCCATGTTTCTTGAATGCATTATTTGTCAATTTTATTCCATATATTTTAACAATCAATAATTAAAATGTTAGTTATATATGTCCTAAAATCCAACAATTAAAACTTGGGTGAAAACCAGCATTGTTCTATGGCATATGTAAAGCCAATTATTACTTCTCTTTATTTCTTAATTAGCAAACATGTCTTAACATATCAATTTTTTGCAAAAAGTAAAAATCCAAATTTAAATCAATTTGTGTATAGTTAGCAAGATAAATCTAAATCCAAATAACTATACATAGCGTGATTGTTCACGCTATCTTTTAATTATATCTACAATATTTATTTAAGCATATCAATTTGATGTGTGAATTATCATTTGTCATATATTAATATTTAGTAGACTAATAAGAAAAAATTATAAAAAATTTAAATATGCTATAATTTAAAGAGTAGAACTAGGGTGTTCCTAAGCTCACCAAGTCTCTTTGTGAGCTTTACTCAAAAATCCATTAAATTGGTTTTAAACAATGCATCAAAACCGTTGAAACCGATCTATTTCACGAGTGATGCATTTACATGTCAAATTTATAAATTTTCAAACTAATTTAGTATAAAGTCAAGCGGTAAAAAAAAAATGGTTTATAAGTTAATTTTAATGTGTTCATTTTTATCATTTTTTTACCGCTTGACTTTATATTAAATTAGTTCGAAAATTTAAAAACTTGACATGTAAACTCATGACTCGTGAAGTAAATTGGTTTCAACGGTTTGGATGCGTCGCTTGAAACCAATTCGATGGGTATTTGAGTTAAGCTTACAAAGAGGCTTGGTGAGCTTAAGAACACCCTAGTTCTTCTAATTTAATATAATTAACGCTGAGCCTTTAAAAGCGAGTCCGGCTAGTATGACATCGGTGTCATATGACACTTAACTTCAAAATTGATTGAATAGACTTCAAACGACTAATCCAAACCGTTCAAACCGATTTACTTTATGAGTGATGTGTTTACATGCAAATTTTTTATATTTTCGAGTTATTTTAGTATCAAATCAAGCGGTAAAAAATGTTGAAAAAGGAATGTATTAAAATTAACTTGACCATTTGACTTGATACTAAATAAATTCGAAAAATTATAAATTTTGCATATAAACGCACAACTAATGAAGTAGATCGGTTTGAATGATTTAGATTCACCGTTTAAAATCGATTTGATAGATTTTGAAGTTAGTGTTATATAGACTGAAATGACACTGATATTATAAAAACCAGACTCTTTTAAAGCATATATAGTGTACGGAAATGTAAAGGAGATCAAAATCATTCTGAGGGTAATTGTGGAAATTGTGGATTCGTTTTTCACAATAGACTCGGTTCAGTCGGTACTGAGGTGGGGCTTCTAGAAGCTTCTATTCTTTCTTCGCACCCTGGCACAGCACCCGCCAAATTCCGGATAAGTTTTATTTGGCGCCATATTCCGTCTATTGTCGTTGAAATTTAAATTTTTTAAGGAGCGAGAACATTTTTTTCACATTTGAAATTGTTGCACACCTGCGTTATTTAAATCTTTAATTAAATAACGGAAAGAACCCGTGACGTGGCGCATGGTGGCAATTTTGTAAATCCTGTCGGAGCAAAACATATAATAATGATTTATTTATATACACAACTAAACGAAGAACAGATGGGTGCAATGAAACTTCGATTTTAGTCGTCCAAATTTCAAAATTAGTTCTTTAATTATTAACATATTTATTTATATGGAATTCTACATTCTTGTAATTACGAAAAAATATTTTATTTCTTAATATTGGCTAACTATTTTTATCCAACATAACTAGATCATCGGAAAGTAGTGATTTTCTATCTGTTTAATAAAAAAATCTAAAAAATTGTAAAATTTTCTACCTAGTTTTTTTAAGCAGATCAAATAAACTATCTAAATTTAAAAATAAAAATATTGATTCATATTATGAACCAATGTGTACTATGCATGATACCTTAGCCTCATTCAGCATATTTTATCTTCATCAAATAAGATCAACAATTATTGTTCTCATTATATTAAAAATAACTTTCAAACCACAACAATATACCTTACGATATGAGGTTATTAAATTGGTAAAGTGAGGCTATGGTACATTGCATACTTCGGATTGATACATATTATAGATCAATATCTTAATATTTAAAGTTCAAATAGTCAATCTAAATCATTCAACATGATTTCTATACGACTACATACTTGCAGACTAAATTTTATAATATTGTAAAATATTTTAATATCTTTTTAGATAGATAGAAAATCACTTGATCTAAAAATTTAGACCATTCAAAAGTAGTGATTTTCTATCAACATAAAAAATATAAGATGTATGTAATATTTAGTCTACAAGTATATTTTTTATGGAGATCATATTGAATCGATTTAGATCGAATATTTGCACTTTAAAAAATATGATATTAATCCATCATATGGAACCAACTTCACAACTACTACACAGTACCATAGCCTGTGCTCTAATAGATTTTACATCGATAACATCGGCATTTTAATTATTTTCCAATTCAAAACGTGCATGCTCTCAATTAAAAAAAAAAATGGGAACCTCATCGATCGGATGCATTCATTATATACGCAACATGAATCGCATCGATCAGTTGAAGTTTAAATTATCTAACTATTTAATATAGAATTTTTTCTATTCAGCTTTCGAACATACGACCTCTCACATATAAAGCATTGTTTTTGCCTTAGTTCAGGGATTGATTCTCCATAACTCCACAAGCTTATTTGAACCATTTTGACTTTAAATTGACACTCCACAATGATTGAATTTAGGATTTAGAGTTTAAAGTTAAGGAATCATCAATCATTTTCACCGAAAATTTTATTGTTACCACACAAAAAAATCAAAATTAATTCGTTACCACTCCGCTGACCCTTTATTCAATATACCACCCCCGCTAACCCAGTTCGCGCACCAAATTGTCTAGTGCGCGGACTGGGTTAGCGGAGCACTCTTTTTACCGTATAACTGCCGCGCGAAGCTCATTTGTTCCGCAAACCGCACTCCGCGCGCCCCAACAGTAAAAAAGTGAGTTTTTTTTTTTTTACTTTTTTATTTATTTATTTGTAGAGTAGATAGTTGGTATAGGTGTCCAAAATAGATCCAAATAGAGTAGAATTGTAATAAATAATTAGAATGGTGTCCAAAATAGATTCAAACAGAGTAAAATTGTATTAAATAATTAGAATGATGTCCAAATAGAGTAGAATTGTATTACATAATTAGAATGGTGTCCAAATAGAGTAGAATTGTATTAAATAATTAGAATGGTGTCCAAACAGAGTAGAATTGTATTAAATAATTAGAATGGTGTCCAAACAGAGTAGAATTGTATTAAATAATTAGAATGGTGTCCAAACAGAGTAGAATTGTATTAAATAATTAGAATGGTGTCCAAACAGAGTAGAATTGTATTAAATATTTAGAATGGTGCCCAAATAGAGTAGAATTGTATTAAATATTTAGAATAGTGTCCAAACATAGTATAATTGTATTAAATAATTAGAATAGTGTCCAAATAGAGTAGAATTGTTTTTAGCTATATTATGTTGTATTTTATGCCAAATTATTTTAGTAATTATTAAAGTACCCTATTGAGGTACTTAAGACCAAATTTGACTAGAAAGCACCAAATTGTAGTATAGCGTCATCCAGCGGCACCAAGCACACCAGTATGCCTCATGATGATGTGGAGTTGGATGTAGTGTTAGCCCGGACCATCTTTCCGCATTTGACGACCGAGTATATCAGTCATGTTTGCTGGTTCCCGTACAAGGAGCACAAGATTAGAAACTCATATGTAAGTTTACATCTCTATACCACTTGCAAAAATATACATTTTCATTTGAATAAAATAATAAATTGTTTGTGTTTATTTTGAAATTAAATGCAGACTCATACTCTGACGTCGACGAGGAACAACCAGATGAATCCTCTACGACCCTCGATTTGCACCCGCGTTGCAGAGGCTGGGTCTGTGGCATGTGTCACAGCTCAGTGACTTAAATGCAGATGTCGCTCTTATATCTGCATTGGTCGAGAGGTGGCGGCCGGAGACCCACACCTTCCACTTGCCCGTCGGAGAGATTACGGTGTCTCTCCAGGACGTGATTGTCTCTGGGGTCTGTCCATTACTGGAGAGGCGGTGACAGGTGTGGAGTACGGAGACTTCACGCAGCTCGTCACGACCTGCTGGGGACGGGTTGATGAAGCGGAGGTCGACCAAGAAGGGTACGTCTACTCGAAGAATGACATCAGTTTACCACAGTTGCGGGAGCGTTTCAGGTAACATTTATTTTATAAAATTAATTATTTGATGTCTATTTTTCGCAATTTTCACTAAATTTATTCGAATTGACAGTGGAGCCCTAGACGCGGATGCTGATGCTAAGACGTAGATCGGTGGACCCGGGCTTACATCATGGAGATGTTGCTTGCTGGCTGTTCTCAAATTCATCAGGGGCCACTGTCCCTGAATGTTTGCTTGAGTGGCTGAGGGACTTGACCCAGCCGAAACAGATGAACTGGGGTACAGCCGATTGGCATGTCTAGATCGGGGTTGGTGCACCGCATGCCAGGTATAAATTATTTTGAAATTAAATCTGAATAATTAAATGGTTACACAAAAAAAAAACCAGAATTTACTGTCACTTGTACCTAAATAGACAAACAAGCCAATTTCTACGGTCCAGCTGGT
>JAJGRW010001079.1:398280-425664 GCA_025461045.1 Carex parvula | reverse complement strand
GTGAACAAATTTGATCAGAGGTACTATATAATTATACCGACTCCGAACCGAGCCAAGATTCTATTATTGGGAACTAAATTTTTTATTAAAACACAAAGTTTTAAAATATATAAGAGGTGAGCCTATGGTACTATGCATAGCACGGATTAATCCGTACTACAGAGTTATATTTTCATTTTGAAAATTCTAATGGTCAATCCGAACCGTTCAATGTGATTCCCACATGAATATGTACTTGTAGACTAAATTTTATATTTTTTTTTCAATTTTTTTTTACTATATTTTAAAATAGGTAGAAAATCACCTGATCTGAAAATTCTGGACCATCCAAAAACAGTGATTTTCTACCTATCTAAAAAATAGTAAAAAAATTCTAAAAAATAGAAAATTTAGCCCACAAGTATATTCTCATATGGAAATCATGTTGAATGGTTCGGATCGGCCGTTAGAATTTTGGAAACAAAAATATTGATCCGTAGTACGGACCAATCCGTGCTATGCATAGTACCATAGACTCACTCAATATATAATTATATTCACGATAAATTTAAATACTTGTTGTAGTTAAGAGTTAAATAGTTAAATTAAGTACATAATTTATTATATTAACGTATTAAATCAGTTATATGTTAATGGATCAAATTTTGTGTTTTCATGTTGAAACGGACGATTCAAACTACTCAATAAAATTTAAATATTAAAATTAATTAATTGCATTTTATTTTTTAATTTTGTATTCCTTTTTTGAAATCTTTATGTATTTAATAACTACAAATACACTTGTATTGATATATTTTTAAGGAATTAGGAGCTCTATACTTATTTACATTATTTGACAGAAAATACGTTTCAATTTCGTTCGTATTCATGTTTTTTGAAGAAACTAGTTTTATTTATTTATTTGACAACAAATATATATTGCAAATAATAAGACTTCTATGAAACTCAAAACCCCAAGTTTAGATCTCTTATCTACTCAATAATAAAATTAATTTCTTTTGTTTATTTTATTTCCACGTGTAGCGGTTATTTCCTTCTCAAATATCTGCCTTTAATTTATTGACACTTCCCTTTTTATAATCTAGAATTACAAAATGAAACAAAAAAGACCCATCCAGTATACAAAAAGAAAAAGACCGGATTTGTATGTTGAACCAAATTTCCGGGTTTATATAAAAACTGGCCAATGCATTCATTTTTTTCCGGGTCATATACTCGGACAATCTTCTTCATGGATCGAACCAGCTTAAAATTTGGGTCCGGTTTTTCCCGGTCTAACCAGCAGTGCGATACGAGGTTATTTTGATCACCGGGCAAACCGGCCCTTTTGAGAAAAAAACAATAGAACAAGTTTAGGCTAATTTGTAAGATTTTTAACTTAATTGCCAAATGTTTCTTGCATTTTATAGCCATCTCTCGATTTTATTTCGAAAAAAATATACATTGTAAATTATAAAATTATTTTGTATGCAGAAAAATTTGGACAAAAACAAATATATTTTTTAAAGGCAAATTCTTCTATGGGCATAAGGACCTATTTGTAAAATGAGTATATTTTCATTTCAAAGTTCAAACAGTCGATCTGACCGTTCAACATTTTCTCCTTATTACAGTGTACTTGGAGGTTAAATTTTACATTTTTTTGAATTTTTTTACTATTTATTAAGATGGGTACAAAATTCAATGGTCTGAATTTGACTAGTTTTGTAAAATACTTAATAAATAGTAAAAAAATTCAGAAAAATATAAAATTTGACCTCCAAGTACATTTTAATATGGAGATAATGTTGAACGGTCGGATCGACTGTTTGAACTTTGAAAATAAAAATATGCTCATTTTACAAATAGGTCCTTATGCCCATAGAAGCATCCCTCTTTTTTAAATCATTGAAAATTTATGTAATAATAAATAACATGATTATTCAACAGAAAAAAATAACATTACATCTCAGACATATCAAATACTTAATTTAAAAAAAAAAAGAGAAGCATAATATAAGAAGTATTCGGTGAAAAAATAAAAAGAGAAAAATTACACTGGATAGATAAAATTATTAATTAGTACTCAGTCGTCCGGTGAAATAGCTCTTTTGTGGAAAACACAAATTTACGAGGACTAATTGCAAGTTATTATTCTCCCAAGTCCCAACGAGTCTGCTTTGTCTGAGGTAACAGAATATTTGAATTCAGATCCGGGTCTTCCGGTCAGAATTCGGGTAAATTAGCCCGTCCGATCAGAATCCGGGTCAATCCGGTCCGAGGTGGAATGCACGACCACTTTAATGTCCGTGCCTAGCAGATCGAACGGTTCAGATATAAACTCAAAATTTCTGTTACCTCAGGTGATATGTCTGCAGTCCGAAGTCCGAACTTCCAATTGCTTCTTCGATCTCCCGTAGAAACAGGCCAGAAGCAACCCCGAGAGAGAGAGAGAGAGAAGAGAGAAAGAGAGAGAGGAGCAAGCAGTAATGGAGACGATGTGCTCAGAAGAGGCGATGAAGTACATATGGGAAGGTGCCATACCACTTCAGATTCAATTACACGAATCCGAGATCACTTCTATCCCTCCTCCTCCCCCTCTCATGGTACCTCTTTCTGGGAGCGCGTTTGCGTTTATTTGTTGTACTTCTCTAACTCATGAGTATCTTTTCTTAAGCTGTGGCAAGGCAACCTAAAGGTCAATTTTACAATTATTATTCTGACAATCAAGATTTTAGTTTCTAATTTCCAAAATATCAGATGTATGTAGGAAATGTGAATTAAGGCCATGGAATAAGCCTGTTCCAATTCTACCTTTTTCTTTTGTTTAATTCATCTTATTCTTATGCCAATTCAGTATTGTTCTTTTCATTTACGTTTCAAATTAACTAGTAATATTTCACTCATCTTCTCTTTTCCTTTGGTAGATATTGGGTCTGAGAATTGGGTATTTGCCTTTATTAATAGCTCCTCTAAAAGCTCATTTCAGCAGTGCGCTTCCTCCTGGTACTGATAATGTCTGGTTTGACTATAAAGGCTTACCACTCAAGTGGTATATACTTTTTTATCTTTCAAATCAAGTTGCATTTTTACTTGCATGCATATATCCAGTTTTGTTGGTACGTATCAGAACGGTATTATTTGTTTCTAGTCAGTTAACCTCAGTTTTGCAACCTAGCTTTCATTGCATAATCCAAGTTAAACTTTCTTTATGTATTAATCTACTTTTGCCTATATAGGTATGTACCAACGGGTGTTCTTTTTGATCTACTATGTGCGGAACCTGAAAGGCCTTGGAACCTAACAGTAAGATTTTTTTTTTATGTTAAATTCTTTTGAAATGTTATCAATTGAAAATATTCTTAAAATTAGTAATTGTTTTTCAAGTATTTGTAAACGCACTTATCTAATTCTTGTAGAGCTAGATCTCATAGATCATATTCCTCACTTTATTGTATTTCATAATTTTCTGTAAGCATACCCTTTGTTTTCAGCTAATTTACAGAGAAATGTGTCTCAGTTACAAAAAAAGTCCATAGTTTTTCACAAACTGCTAAAATATCTCGTCATTATTAAGTAAAAGGAAAAGCAACACTCTTCTGTTAGTTTATGTTTAACACAGTGATACTAACATATAATCTAAATTCCAAATATACCCTTGCTATTTATCATATCGAAAGCTGTATATTGATTACTTCTCTTTCCCATTTCTTATTCTTCCCAAAATTCGAAAATGTTTTTTTTTTTTGCCACCAAGAAATGAATTATCTATCAATGGACAATAGTGGAAAACTGCTAGATCAAAAGAAGATGTTGACAATATAGGAGGTTGGCTTTTGGAAAGAAGAGAGAGAAAGTGTTAAGATTAAATTGGAAGGGAGATGAGATCAAGTGTGAGAAGGAGAATGAGAATTTTTCATGGAAATAAAGAAAGAGAAGGAGATAAATGGGGACTTCATTTTTGGATATACTAAATCTAGCTAATTAAGGTTTGATTGTACTTGCTCAGATTATTCTTAATTGACTCAGTTAAGTACAAGGTTACAGTAGGGGTGTTATTTTAAAATTTCTTAAAAATAGGTTCCTTTTTTTTGTCGTACTTCTTTTTTCTCTGCAATTTAGGCATAATACTAGGATGGTACTTCTTTATTTTAGTTTATACTCTACAGGGTTTTTGAAACTGCAAAGAATGATTTATTCACAATTTTCTCATGCAGGTTCATTTTAGAGGGAGCCCCGGGGATGTTTTGACCCCATGTGAAGGGGAGGAAAGTGTGAAATGGAGCTACATAAATTCACTTAAAGAGGTTGTCCCTCTATTTCAAAACAACATTTTTTATTTCATGCATTTTGGAAAATCAGGTGAGGAATGGAAACAATAAGAAATAATCATGGCACTTACATTTCAAGCACCTCGTGGAAAGAAAGATATGAAAGGCGGAATTGTGATTTTGGTACCTCAACTTTTTCACTTTGTTCTGATTGGACCCTAAACTATAGTTTAGTTAAAACCGGTCCCTTAACTACGCATGCATATTCAAATCGATCTTGCCTTCTTTCTGTTTATTTCTTTATTATTATCCTTGGATTCTTTTGGATTTGTGCACATATTCACATAAAATATAATTTCATCATCTGATTAGCTCCATGATGTCCTTAAAAGGGTCCTCATTTAACTTGTCGGAAATTGTGTCAAAGGCATCTCACAAAATGATGTGATTGTTTGTGTTTGATTAATAATTTTTTAATGTAGCTGTATTCTTTTGTACTTGCATTTTTCATATGTTGGTAAACATTGAAGGAAACGAACAACTTGTTTCATAGATGCCAAATCAGTTGAAGAAAACATCACCAACCATTAGAATTTTAAACATTTTGAATTAGTTCAAGCCCCAATACAAACAAAATAAAATTTGGGAGGGATCCAATGCCCATGTTTTTGGTGTCGTTCATGACCATTCTTTTTCATTACTAATTCAAAAGCTAATTTTCAAAATGAAAAATGTGAACTTGATCTTGATCTTGATCTTGCTCTATCTGAGGGCATAAAAAAATTGAATGGGCTATTGTGACTAATTTGTTGTGCTATACCTTTTGACGTTGTAAAAAAATGAACTCCAAATTTAATGATTTTTTGTGTGAAAAATGAACAAGATCAACAGTTCACATTTTTTCCTTGGAATTATGTTTTGATTTATAGATGAAAAAATCCTGGTCATGATGGGCTCCAAAAACATTGGGGACCAAAATTGCAAAACAACCATGAAAAAACATTAAAAACCAAGAAAACTTGAGAAGATTCTTTTCTTGGTTTCCTTATTTATTTATATATATTGGTTTTGAAATTCAGGCTGCATATGTTATAAATGGAAATTGTAAGAATGTGATGAATCTGTCTCAAGCTGATCAATATGATCTATGGCAGTCGTTATTAAAAGGTAATGACTCCTGTTTAATTTCTTGTGAATAAACTACATAAATGTTTTGTTTTCTCAGTTCCAATTAGATATTCCCATTTTAACAAAAAATTTAGTGCTTTGGTCCTTGAAGCTCCGATCAAAATCTCTTATGATAATACCACCAAAAATCTTTTATTTTAAAATAATATGGTTTTAAATATTATCAGGCAATATGGAAGGCTACACGAAGATATCATCGAGGCTTAAGCTCGGACCCTTCGGAGAAGACTCTTTGCCTTCTGACGAATCAGAAACTGTTGCATCCTCCAGACCATGTAATAATTTGTTTTTGCTTATCTATTTTAGTTCTCTATTTTTAACAAGTCATGCTGGGTAGCAAACGTACTTACTATAAGACATGAACCAGACCGGAGTCAGTTTTCAATCCGGAAAAGAGTGAAATGCAAAGGTTTTCCTGTATTGTACAGTCAAATCTCTCTACCACTGGTACAGACAGCTTGGTACAGTAACCCCTGGTTTGTATCAGTCTAAGTTATAAATTGATATTATTGAGTTAAGAAAGCCTAACCAAGGCACAAAACCCTAATTAATGTTACTCAACTTGGGCTCCTCTTCTAGAATGTTGTTTAGGGGTATTGTTGCTAGTACATTTTGCTATTGTGCTTCTACAATTCTTGTTGTTAGTTACTTTTATAATAAAAATATTTTGCTCAGGTAGGATACCAGTACGGTTGTACGTAAGAAGTGTAGGAAAGGAAATTGTGGAGATAGAGGATGCACCAACTGTTGATTCTTGGGATAAAATATCCTACATCAACCGCCCTTTTGAGATGTACAAGGAAGAAGGTATGCATTTTTCCCTACTTTCATGCCAATTTGTCACCGTTTTCCATAGTATTCTTTTATTTATTTATTTTTTAAAGAAAGTGGTACATTGGTATGTACCACTGATTCCATTACAAAATTATTAAATATTTCATACAAGACAGTTCAAGCTAAAGCAATGAGACAATCCCCAAAGACTCCACTGGTATCAAGCAGCAGTGCCGGTACCAGTTCAAAAGACCCCATAACATATCATTTTCTTCCCTATACAAGCAGTGGTACAAGATAATATACTTTAACTGACTCTCCTTTTTTTTTTATCTGCTCCTGAAGAAAAGGAAACACAACTAATAGTTATAGCATCTTTTATGTGAACTGAACTTATACGTATAAGTCTCAAATAAGCGCAGGGAAGCCGCACAGCGGGCTCTATGTATTGATAAAATAATAAAAACTTTGTGGGATGGATATGGTACTGGCTGATACATGCCGATCAAGTAAAATTGACTGGTGCAGTACCTATAAATGTAACTCAATCTTTCTGAAGACTTTTGTTTCCAATGGAATGAATATACATCGCGGATGACATTTATTTTAGAGTGAGGCTATGGTACCATGCATAGCGCGGATTGGTCCATACTACGGATCAATATTTTCATTTATAAAGTTCAAATAGTCGATCTGAACCGTTTAACATGATATTTATATGAAAATGTACTTGTAATCAAATTTTACATTTTTAGAATTTTTTTACTATTTTTTAGATAGGTAGAAATCACTATTTTTAAATGGTCTAGAATTGATTCTGTACATATCTAAAAAAATAAGTAAATATTTTTTAAAAATGAAAAATTTGATCTACAAGTACATTTTCATATGGAGATAATGTTGAACTGTTCAGATTGATTGTTTGGACTTTGGAAATGGAGATATTGATCCATCAGTGCGGACCAATACTTGCTATTTTAACACGTTGCACATTTGCGCTAGTGAAGTGGTCGGTATTAATCAGTTCTATTATTTCCTGACATTTTAGGCGGCTATGTGAGCTTAAAACAAGCCATGAAATCTCTACTCCCGGAAATTTTCGACACCAATTCTTCACAGGATGAAGGATCAAGTAATGATCCAAAAGATCCAAATGCACCTGATTTTGAGGATGAGAGTATGAAATTGATACTTGTTAGGGTTCAAGGGATAGAACTAGACATGGATATCCCCTTTTTCTGGGTGGCTAATTGTTTGAAAAACCCCGAATTTTACCTTCACATATGCCTGTTTATCTCAAAACAACCTAATTGAGGTGAACAAAGCTTATCAGCATGACCTTGTACAAATGTCATTTTTATTCTTTATCTTGTTAGATTTGTTTTGTTTCACATGTCATGTAGTATTAGTTTAATTAGCTTTTGTTGCCATTTTAGTTTATGGTTGGCTAGATTTTTCTTCTTATTGTTTACAAAACTGAAATGGATTTGCTTATCCAATTTGTTTCTGTAATTAAACGAAATCAATTTAGTTTATGTGATTTCATTGGAGAAGCAAACAAATTAAGAAATGAATGATTGTAAATTTTCTTGTTAAGTGATCAAATCCTAGATTTAAAATCTGATAACAATCAAATACACTGCATTTTCACAAGCATATTTTATAGATACTGTGAATTCTAGCTGAATAAATGTTATATTTTTAGTCTGTTCTTTTGGAATTGGACTACTTCTACTGGAGTTATACATCACTAGTTTTGTTTCTTGTTAAGCAATCAAATCTTAGATTCAAACACAAACTGCATTTTCATAAGCATATTTTATTGGAAATTGGGATTCTAGTTGAAATAAATATTATATTTTTAGGGCCTGTTTGGCAATAATAATTTTTGTGGGAATTGAATTTTTTGGCTATGTATTTCGTTAACTTCAATTTGTCAATTTTCAAGTGAAAGGAATCCATGAAAAAAATTAAAAAACTTGGGTGTTTGTGAGTACGGATTTTGTTTTTAAGAAGTTCATTGTTTTTTTTTTGTACTGTTGAAAGGTCTCTATTGCTACTAACCGAAAACTTCTCATTATATATGGGGGAGTTCTCCAATTGAGTGATAAAGAAATCATCAAAGTGGGGCTGTTGCAAGTAAAACATATACTTAATTGCAGCAAAGTATAAATAGCTATTTAAAAAAAGGCAAATTCTTCTATGGGCATAATGACCTATTTGTAAAATGAGCATATTTTCATTTTCAAAGTTCAAACAGTCGATCCGACCGTTCAACATTTTCTCCATATTACAATGTACTTGGAGGTCAAATTTTACATTTTTTTTGAATTTTTTTACTATTTATTAAGATGTGTACAAAATTCAATGGTCTGAATTTGACTAGTTTTGTAAAATACTTAATAAATAATAAACAAATTTAGAAAAATGTAAAATTTGACCTCCAAGTACATTCTAATATGGAGATAATGTTGAACAGTCGGATCGACTGTTTGAACTTTGAAAATAAAAATATGCTCATTTTACAAATAGGTCCTTATACCCATAGAAGCATCCCTCTTAAAAAAAAGGCAAATTCTTCTATGGGCATAAGGACCTATTTGTAAAATGAGTATATTTTCATTTTCAAAGTTCAAACAGTCGATCCGACCGTTCAACATTTTCTCCATGTTACAATGTATTTGGAGGTCAAATTTTACATTTTTTTGAATTTTTTTACTATTTATTAGGATGGGTACAAAATTCAATGGTCTGAATTTGACTAGTTTTGTAAAATACTTAATAAATAGTAAAAAAATTCACAAAAATGTAAAATTTGACCTCCAAGTACATTTTAATAGGGAGATAATGTTGAACGGTCGGATCGACTGTTTGAACTTTGAAAATGAATATATGCTCATTTTACAAATAGGTTCTTATGCCCATAGAAGCATCCCTCTAAAAAAAAACATTAAATAGCTATTAAAAAAAACAGGAGGCGAGATGCTGTTATATTATTCATAATTCATTATATATGCCTGATACTGGTATCTAGTTTATTTACTTATTAGAACAGTTAACTTATCTTTTAAAATAAAAAAAATATTCAGCTTTAGGGGTATACATGTCCTCAGAATATCTGGATAAGTGCAGACGTTTAACTTTTCTAGTTTATTTACTAAGAATTTTACTCAATTTTCTTCATGCAGAAAACCTTTGTCAGAAGTTACAGCCTGTTGACACTAATTTTTTGCTCATATGTTTTCAAATATAATACTGCTGTGTTTACCAAACAAAACTTGAAAATAGAAAAATATATAATATTGAGGCAGGAATCTGTGCTTTTATTCTATTTTCTTGGTAGTATATGATCACTCAAAAGAGAGCAATGTTTCTTTTAATATTTATAAACTCGTAAATGATATCGGTTCGGAGTGCAAGCGCACAATCCTATCGAGTAGTATATTCGAGGTCGATCCACAGGGAATATTGGTTCAATGCTTTGAGCGATCGAATCACAATCTTTCGAAAGGCTAGACGAAATCTGTAAATTGAGAGATGTTGTTGTGATCAATGTAAATTAGGAAGCGATTAAAAGTAATTAAAATAAAGATAGAGATGAGAATTCCTAGGGTTTCGGCACACCATTGCCACTCAATCCGCCTTGACAATATATTCCTGTTGCGTCTGATTTTCTGTTGCTGTTTTAATGAAAGACACCACATAGGTCATTGCGATTTATGTTACGCAAGAATGACAGATCTTTCACCGAGATTCTACATAGGACACTGCGATTTTCCTTACGCAAATGTCTGATCTCTCAAATATCCCAAATTACTACACAGATCACTGCGATTTACTTTACGCAAGTGATAGAATTTGGTACGCGTTTTGTTGGTCTGGTTTATGGTTTCTCCGCTAAGGTTTTCGCCATTAAAGTACTGTCACTACCCTAACGGTCTCAAACTAGATCATTGAAGTTAGATGAAGAGATAGTAAATCACAAAAGCATTTTGTTTCAACAACAAGAAATCATAATCAACAGAAATATATATATCAAAACATCAAGAGTAACAAGGTTTACTGCCTAGCCCTAAGAAAAGGAACTTAGCCGCGGAACGGCATTGTTACAAGCACTCCTCTCTTCTCACTTTAATCAAATCTAACCCTAATTACAAAGATGATTGTTCCTTCTGCCCAGGGGCCTTATATAGGAGTGGAGGGACGTGTAGAGGTTGAGTAGGGGCTAAGAAACTGATCTGGAAACAGCTGTCGGCAGTTATTCCCAAGAGATGCCTTCGGATACGGGCCGTATCAGGTATACGGTCCGTATTAGGTCCTTGACTGTTAGGGTTTAATGCTTCCAGCGCTATCTCCTGGTCTGTGCTAGGCCTGGTCCGTATTAGGCAATACGGACCGTAACAGAGACTTAGTCGATGAGCGTTGCTGATCCGATTGACCTGATTCTAGCTCCATTTGGTGTAAAATAGTCCCAAAACCTGTTTTCTACAATAAAACATAAAGAAGGGTGACAGTAGCCTTTTTCTCTAATAAAGTAAACATAAGTGTGAGAAAATATGCAAAACCTAAGCCAAAACCCTACGTAAATCATCATTATTTTGACTCTGATCACGCCTCCCAACTTGAATTGTTGCTTGTCCTCAAGCAACGACATCCCAGCTGGTCAAAGATCCGGTCTAGGTTAAACCATACAATCTCAATGACTTGTTTAAAAAATAAATTGGGGCTTAGGTTTGGTACAATTGGCATGACAATAAAAATTTAGAATTCTAAAATATTCATGACCTCTCCTTTGAACAATTTATTCACCCCATGATTGACCTCATTATGCTTACCCTAGAAGAATTATCATTGAACAATTTATTTCACAAATATCCTTAAATTTGAAAGTATTAATTTCCCCTTCGATTATAAATGGATCCCTTCCAATCAATAGGAATTCTAATGATATAAATTTTAATTTTCCTTCCCAATTGATTGGAGCAAAGTATGACAACTAAGTGTGTTGGTACTTGTGACTATTTTTGAAAAATTAAATATGTACAAAAATTTAAAATTTGGGAGGTTTTCTCGAGCCTATTGGTAACCAGTCTTGCGTAGGCACCCGTACTCTTTTATCCTCCATCTTTTATTCTATTTTTTTCTTTTTCTGGATTTTTCTATTTTTTTGGATTTTTCTCATTTTTGATTTTTTTTTTTGTATTTTTGTATTTTTCTGAAAAATAAAATATTTTTGTGTCACAAGCACCATGATTACACACAATTCCAAGTATTCATTCATACAAGGAATTATTGCATAGTTTCGCTAGGGGTCTATCTATAATAAATGGGTATTCTAAAACACTATCAAATTTAAAAGACTTTGTAAAAATAGATTATTCAATAAATAAAAATTCTAGGGTTTGCGATTTTTGATCAACTCTCATGGTTAGCAATTAATTGTTCACTTTGAGATCACCAATAATTTAAAAGTTCCGAAATTTTGGTATCATGGTCAATTGTCTAAACCTTAGCCTAATTCAATTTAAAAACAATTCCTATTTGATTAATCTACATGCAAATTATATGATCCTATCATGCAAATGCCTATATGCACGCTAGATAAAAATCTCAATCGTTCCTCCCAACTTATCTTGGTTAAGCCTTGAGAAGTGGTCCCGATTGAGTAAAACTGCTAGCGAAAAAATGAAAAATAAGGGTCCTACATGCCATGATCCTAGATACAATGCAATTCCTAAACTAATTTCTTACCCCTACCCCCATGCTTAAATTTTGTATTGTCCTCAATGCAAGAAAATAAACAATTAAGAGAGGGATAAGAAAGATCTCACAGATTACTCGTCGCGAAGGGATGGTGGTGGGGTGAATGGAACCGGTGGTGTGAATGGTATTCCTTTGGAAAGGCAATATTCATAGAAGTTCTCGAGGGCTTTGTTTACCTTATCCAAGTATTCCTCCAAGTAGCGTGTGCGTTTCTTCAAGTTCTCGAGGGTGTTGTTGGCGTAACGCGCGGTTGGACCGGGCTCACGAGCTTGAGATATGGTTGTCTCTTGTTCCCATCCGGTTGGTGCGGGCATGGAGTTTGCTTCGTTGGTGTTGTCGCGCGGCGGAATGAGGTGGCGTACGAAAGCCATGTCATGATGGTGGATGGATGAGTGATGTGATGCGCTATGTGTCTCCTCCATGGGCTCTTCGGTTGGTTCCTCCTCGGTTGGTTCTTCCTCGATTGGTTCTTCCTCGTCGCTTCGTGCATCATCTCCATGTTCAGATTCGTATCCAAACTGGAATGACCCCTTATCCGTTCCGATATGGAGAGTCATTCCCTCGCCTATTTTCAACGTGTACATTATGTCTCCTGTGTGTGCATTGAATACCGCTTGCACGTGGTTGTTGTTCACCAGGTAGTTCATGTTAAGACGGTTGTTGCCGAATACTTCAGTGCAGCCGTCGAGTTTTATGTTGTGGTGGTGTGCAAGTAGGGTTGCATAACAACCCACGGAAACCACGTGGTTATTCTTTGTGTCGGCGGCCACCGAGGTGAGGTGGTGCAAGAGGTGGTGCCCAATGTGCGATTTTTGTGTTGAACTCTGCCTTTTCTGCGCCAAGTCCGAGGTAGGTCCGTATTGGAGTGTTACCCCGTATTGGACTGATACAGTCCGTAACAGAGAGTAGAACTTCATGACGGGCTTCGAATTTTTCGACCAAATTCTTCCAGCATCTTCCCCTGTAGGTAAGATTAGTAACCCTGTGATCAGTATAATAGTTTAGGACCGAATGAAATATTTTTTTGATTTTTGAATTTTTGTATGAAAAAGAAAGTAAATGTGGCCTTGGGTTGCCTCCCAAGAAGCGCTTGTTTAAAGTCATTAGCTCGACTTTGTGTTGCATCAGTTTTTTCCAGATATCCTCCCGTCAATGCAAGCGGGTTGCTTGTCGGGTGGTTCGCCTTCAGTGTCTTCTGTGGTTTCATCATCACTGCCCTTCATGAAGAAGTCGGTTGGTGTTTGAGGTCCAGGGTCGAATGCCAGGCTCACACCGAGCACTACTTCAACCTCGTCCAGTCTTTGAGAAATTGCATCGAGTTCTTCGCGTAGGTTTTTGATTAATGCAAGGGTTAAGAGAGAATAATTCCTGTTGTTTGCGATATTAGGACTCTTATTCAGACCATCGGTTTGTGCTGTCACGGAGGTCGGATGGATCTGACCGTCATCTTGTACAATGAACAGCCTCTCCCTTCCTGCTTCGTGCATCATTTCTTAGATGTCTTCAAATTCATCCATTCGCAATTCATCATTGCCATACTCATCCACCGTTTCCAAATTGTAAGCAAGATTTATGTCAGGTGGAACTTTGGTTTCATTCATGTTGAAGATCATCTTGTTCTCGCCAACATTGAGTGAAATCTTCCCATTCTTAACATCGATCATTGCCCCACATGTGGCGAGGAATGGCCTTCCAAGGATGATCGGAATCTGTTCATCTTCTTCCATATCAACTACCACAAAATCTACTGGTATCCAGAATTTACCGACTTTGATGGGGATATCAAGCAACATTCCTTCAGGATATCGAATTGATCGGTCAGCTAGTTGCAATGAGATCCGCGTTGGTGATAGGTCTCTATATTCTAGTTTATCAAATACTACCTTAGGCATCAGACTCACACTTGCTCCCAGATCACATAAAGCTCTCTTAAAATCGGTTGTGCCAATGGTACATGGTATCGAGAAGCTTCCCGGATCTTTCAACTTTGTTGGTAATTTGCTTTGCACGAGCGCACTGCATTCCAGATTGAGCGGAACTATTGAGAATTCTCAGAGTCTGCTTCAGTTCGAAAGAATCTTCTTCAGAAATTTAGCATACGAGGGTATGCTTGCAATTGCTTCAGTGAAGGGGATTGTGACTTGTAATTGCTTGAGTGTCTCCATGAATCTCGCAAATTGCTGCTCCATTTTCTGCTTGGCAGGCCTTGGAGGGAATGGCAGAGGTGGCTTGTAGGGTGGTGGTGAAATGTATTCAGGTTCGGGTTGTCGCTCGTCTCCACTTACGGTGTCATTCTGCTCCTCAATAAGGTCTGTCTGCAGTTCGAATACGGGCGGCTCCGGTGGTTGCGGCTCGTATTCTTCGGAATGCGATGGCTCTGCATGCATCTCATCGGAAGTTTGATCGGGCATGGGAGGTCCCTTGTAAGCTGTACCGCTCCTTAATGTTATGCATTTGCAAGTCTCTCTCGGGTTTTCTTCCGGTTGGCCTGGAAATTTGCCTTTTCCGCGTGTAATATTCGAGAGTTCTTTTGCCATCTTAGAGACATTGTCTTCTAAGTCTTTGTTGCGGTTTGTTAAGGATTTGATCTTTTGTGCGATTTCGGCGTTAGCCTTGTCTTGCTTCTCTAGGAATCTCTCCATTAAAGATGTGATGTCAGGTTGCTGTGGTTGATTGTATTGCCTTGGTTGATAATTCTGTTGAGGATTGTTGTATCTCTGTTGATAATTGGGCTGTGGTTGATAGTTCTGTTGGGGTGCAGCGGGCCTTTGGTTATTCGCGTATGAGAGATTTGGATGGTTTCGGTTGTTCGGATGGTATGTATTGTAGGCGGGCTGAGGTCGAAAGCTGTTATCGATTGCGTTTGCTTGCTCTACTTCTTCCTCAGTTTCCGTCACATTCATACATTCGGTCATCTCATGCGCCCCTCCGCAATAGCCACATGCTGTTGCGGCATTGACTGCTGCTACCGTTCGCTGCTTGGTTTGCTTGTTGAGTGCCATTTGCAAAGCATCGATCTTTGCGCTCAGCATGGATATATCATCTACTCGGTGCATGCCAGGTGTTGGACTTGGCTTCTTTCGCTCAGGGATCCAGTAGTGTTGGTTGATTGCAATCTCTTCAATTAGGTTGTAAGCCTCGTCAGGTTCCTTGTTCATGATTGCTCCTCCTGCGGAAGCATCAATAGACAACCTATCGGTAGGGTTTAGACCATTATAAAAAGTTTGGACAATCAGCCATCTTTCTAGACCATGATGTGGACAACACCTTAACATATCCTTATATCTATCCCATGCCTCACACAATGTTTCACCATCCCTTTGTTCAAAATTAGTAATTGCATTTCTAAACCTCGAAGTTTTGGATGGCGGAAAATATTTTGCAATAAACACATTAAACAATTGGTCCCAAGTTTGAATGGAATTGGCCGGTAAGGAAAACAACCATGCTTTTGCTTTATCTTTTAATGAGAATTGAAATAGCCTTAGCCTGATTGCTTCATCGGTAACCGTTGATCTTTATCGTCTCGCATATCTCTAGGAAAATTGACAAATGAAGATGTGAATCTTCATGTGGAAATCCTCCAAATTGCTGTTGCGAAACCATATTTATGAGAGCATGTTTGATCTCAAAATTACGGTTCGTAACAGTTGGCGGGTTTATACTAGAATTAGGATCATTCGCGTGCGGTACGCAATAGTCTCGTAAAAGTTTGGGTCTTGCTGCATCGTGAACTTCATTATCACCATTGTTCTATCTTCCATTGTTAATCGGTTCGTTCGGTGAGATATTCATGTTGATCGAATCTGAGTCCTCTTCGCTTTCAGAATTACTCGATGAAGAACTATGATTGGTTCTTATCGGTGATGTGGAAGCGAATTGTCCTCTCCTACTAGCAATCCACTCGGATCTTCGTACGGATGATTCGGCCAGTGTGCAGTTTCCTTAAAAGAAAAGAAAATCTGAAAATTAAACTAAAAACTAAAAACAAAAAGAAAATAAAATAGAAACGAAATTGAAAATGAAAGAAAAATAAAAAATGCAGAAAATAAAAAGAAATCTAGGCGTTTCTAATTAATTGGATTCAATGGTCAAAGCAAGGGCGTCTTGTGAGGCCTTGCACAATGAACCGTTATTCCCCGGCAACGGCGCCAAAAAGCTTGATCACTCAAAAGAGAGCAATGTTTCTTTTAATATTTATAAACTCGTAAATGCTATCGGTTCGGACTGCAAGCGCACAATCCTATCTAGTAGTATATTCGAGGTCGATCCACAGGGAATATTGGTTCAATGCTTTGAGCGATCGAATCACAATCTTTCGAAAGGCTAGACGAAATCTGTAAATTGAGAGATGTTGTTGTGATCAATGTAAATTAGGAAGCGATTAAAAGTAATTAAAATAAAGATAGAGATGAGAATTCCTAGGGTTTCGGCACACCATTGCCACTCAATCCGCCTTGACAATATATTCCTGTTGCGTCTGATTTTCTGTTGCTGTTTTAATGAAAGACACCACATAGGTCATTGCGATTTATGTTACGCAAGAATGATAGATCTTTCACTGAGATTCTACATAGGACACTGCGATTTTCCTTACGCAAATGTCTGATCTCTCAAATACCCCAAATTACTACACAGATCACTGCGATTTACTTTACGCAAGTGATAGAATTTGGTACGCGTTTTGTTGGTCTGGTTTATGATTTCTCCGCTAAGGTTTATGGTTTCTCCCCAAATTACTACACCTAAACCTAATAAATCTCAACGAGGCTAATTCATACAAATAGTTTCTCTCGCCATTAAAGTATTATCACTACCCTAACGGTCTCAAACTAGATCATTGAAGTTAGATGAAGAGATAGTAAATCACAAAAGCATTTTGTTTCAACAACAAGAAATCATAATCAACAGAAATATATATATCAAAACATCAAGAGTAACAAGGTTTACTGCCTAGCCCTAAGAAAAGGAACTTAGCCGCGGAACGGCATTGTTACAAGCACTCCTCTCTTCTCACTTTAATCAAATCTAACCCTAATTACAAAGATGATTGTTCCTTCTACCCAGGGGCCTTATATAGGAGTGGAGGGACGTGTAGAGGTTGAATAGGGGCTAAGAAACTGATCTAGAAACAGCTGTCGGCAGTTATTCCCAAGAGATGCCTTCGGATACGGGCCGTATCAGGTGATACGGTTCGTATTAGGTCCTTGACGGTTAGGGTTTAATGCTTCTAGCGCTATCTCCTGGTCTGTGCTAGGCCTGGTCCGTATTAGGCAATACGGACCGTAACAGAGACTTAGTCGATGAGCGTTGCTGATCCGATTGACCTGATTCTAGCTCCATTTGGTGTAAAATAGTCCCAAAACCTGTTTTCTACAATAAAACATAAAGAAGGGTGACAGTAGCCTTTTTCTCTAATAAAGTAAACATAAGTGTGAGAAAATATGCAAAACCTAAGCCAAAACCCTACGTAAATCATCATTATTTTGACTCTGATCAGTATACTGTATACACTCTAATTAAAAATTTATAATTCATCCCCTTTTCTTGGGTAATGAGAATGAAAATTAAAATTAGACTTCCAAACACTTCATGTGAAAAAAAAAAATACTCATAAATTTATTTTTCCAAAAAAATTTCATGGAACAGATCCGTTCGTTGGAACTTGGCCTATTTTTAGTAGAGCCATACATCACAAGTTTTGGAATTGTACAGGAAGGCGTCAACATCCAATTTTCAAATGTTACAAAAACGGCCTATGTCATGCCTCCTTATTCCCGGTGCTAAAGCATGTGCAGTTTTATGAAGAGACACCAACCGCTATTTGAAAAGCACCAATTCTCTCAAAGGATAAGAATAACTTAATAAAGTATTACTCATTTCCTCTCATAAGAATGTTCCAGGGTTGGCGCCAACCGCCATTTCTTTCAAAAGCACCGGGTCTCTAAAAAAATGACTTCTTTTTAATTTTAATAATGAAACATAGAATGTGGTATTCATAAAGGTTAGATTCAGACGGTTTAACTTAAGTCAAATCTCCAAGGGTCACGCTCAACCAAAAGTTTTCTCAATTTGATAGTTCACAACAACCATTTAAAAATACCTTAGGTTAACCAATAATTTATTTGTAATGCTGTTTAATAATTATCTGTAGTCTTCTTGACAAACAATTAATCTATAGGATTATTGGAGGTCAAACCACCAATCTCAGATCCGTTAAGGGATTTACGTCGGTGGTTATTTTTAGATATAAAAGGAGCAATAAATACCTTTACCTTTATTTCTAAATTAACCAATGATGTAAATCCCTTAACGGATCTGAGGTGAATTAAATCCTAATCTTCATTATTCTCACCAATAAGTATATAATATAATAATGTCTTATTTATTTATTGTTTGTCTCTTTCTATTAGGGCTGCACAAAAAAATTCATAGTTCGTAATTCGATTCTAGTTTGATTTGAAAAAATTCGTAAAAAGTTTGATTCGAAATTGAGTTCGTTCGAAATTAATTCAAACCAAACTTATTTCGAAATTAATTCAAACCAAACTCAAACTGGACCTAGTTCGTTCAAAATAGGTTCGCAAACCAAACTTAGTTCGAAATTAACTCAAACGTGAACCATTAATTTCCGCTGATAATGAACTTTAATGTTTTATTTAGGATAATATTTGGGTTTGTAATAATTTTAAGACTTTGGTGATTGTTCTGTACTTCTATTGATATTTAAATTGTACTTTGAATACTTTGGATATTTGAAAACTTTGGTGATGTTGCTCATGTTGGCTATTTGAAAAACTTTGAATTCTGTGATTGTACTGAACTTTGATTGATTGTACTAAACTTTGGTGTTTGATATAAATTTTAGTATTTGTAATGAACTTTGATATAAACTTTGGTGTACTGTGTAATTAGAATTCAGAATGCCTAAGTTTTTATTGAAGTGCTGTAATTTCGAACTATGACCCAGTCATAAGTCATAACTCTTAAGTAGTAACAAAGTTCGTAAAAGTTCGAAATTGAGTTCGTAAAAAAGTTCGATTCGAAATTGAGTTTGTTCGAAATTAATTCAAACCAAACTCAAACTGGAGGTAAGTTCGATTCGGTTCAGTTCGTTTGCAACCCTACTTTCTATGCTATTTTGTGGCTCGCATGAAATGACATATGACCGGTAATTTTGACATGCGAGACGTGTGTGTGTGTATATATATTCCAATCTAATGGAGGATTTAGAATCGACTGAAATCGATCAATCAGGTTTGAAAATTTTCTATAGAGACCTGATTTATAAAAAATTAATAAGATAAATTTATAATTTAATAAACTAAAAAAAATTGAATCATAGGGGATGCGTCTCCTCCCAGGTACCTGACTGAGTTAAATTAGGTCTCATTAAATCTCAGTCGAGTGATTGAAATTTGGTATCTATTTAAACACAGGAGTTCATTAAATCTGAGATCTAATTATAATCCGTCAGGTATTGCACTGGATACGAATTCCCCCAATAACCTCAAATTCAGAGTAAAAATTTTAACGATGCAATTTTGACTTCACACAGCACACAAACTATATTCAGCGTTGTTTTGATTCTACAGTCCGCATGTTGTATGAAGCCAAAACTTCTGTGTTAAAATCTTTTCCCCAAATCGATCCGTGCATTGTGCATCCAATGAACTTCCCTTTCTAATTTCCATTTCTTAAAAAAAATGAAATGAAATCGTCGTGCTGGAAAGTAACTAATCAAACAACCGATGTGATTTCCAGTCTTTTCTCTTGCTGCCAATGTGATTCAAGTCAAGATGCGTGCCTCCCACTTTCTAATTTCCAAGTTCTAACTGAAACCAGTGTAAGTCGGATTTTCTGAGGCTAAGTTATTATAGCAATCCATGAGCTGATGAACCCCTTTCCAAGGTTTCTATTTTATAGTAATAAACTAGGGGCGGATCCACAGTCAAGTCATTTGTTTTTAGTCATCCCATAATTTTAAAAATTTAATCATGCATATTGCAATTTAATTGATTTTTTTAATTTTATATAGTTTAGCAACTCCTTATAAAATATGAAATGTGTACTTGTAATTTAGCAGTAAAAGTATATTTTGTGATTGTGTAGACTTTGGTTCAAATTTCTGATAGTAAATATTATGCATTTTACATTTTAGCGTTGCCAATTCAATTTTTTTAATTCTGCCTCTGAGATAAACCTATTATTATTTTATGTCAGTTTTTACTTGAAGAAACATCACAAAATACTGTTATTTTTTTTTAATAATATTTCAATTTATTGGTTTTAATAATTTGCAAGTGGATCTTCACTCTTTCCAGTTGAGGGTTGATGATTGATGAGTCCAAAGTAAACTACTACTTTTAAAGATTTATAAACTCTAATTTTTACTTACATAGATCACAAACGCATGATCCTACCGTGTAGTATGATTGGAGTGTTGATCCACAGGCAGTGGCGGAACCAGAAATGATCGGTAGGGGGGGCCTAACTAGTTTCTCTCAGAATACCAGTTTTAGTTTCATGTTACACGATTAAATGATAAACAAAAAAAATTCAGCAATTATCAATTGTCATAATCTTTTACTTCTAAAATAAAATATTTAACAAAAATAAATATTAGATTAAGTAACAAAGCACATATTTGATGAATCGTTCTTCATGTTTTGAAGTCAAAACAAAATATCAAAACAACCTACATAGAAAAAATTAAAGAAACAATCTTACAATGAATCCATATATCTCACAATCATAATGATTTTAAATTTTCAATTAGAAAACGTACCGCTAATTACTAATTTGTAAAGAGTCACACTGGACAGATATAAATCAAACCAAGAATAAGTGTTTATGAGACCATAATTCACAAACAATAAAAATGAATTTGCCTGCTTGTGACCATTTATTGTCATAAAATTGTACTCAGAAAAATCACGAACTCCAGAATAAAGATCCAGGTAAGTGGTAGAAACAAAGAAAATTCAGGAAGCTAAGCATGGTTCTGAAACTCGGAATCGGAATCGGAATCGGGTTCTTGACCGTGGAATCGGAATCGGATGAATCGGCCGGAATCGGCCGAGTTGACTCGGAAACTCGGATTTTTTTGGCTGAACCTTGTTTTGTAGCCAAAATGTAGGAAAAAATTGGTAAACAAATAATTTATAGAAAAACTATGTTAACACAAAATATTATACTCAAATAATCCACTAATTATATAATGTAATACAAGCATTACAAATATAACACATTTTTTATTGCCAGAAGATATGCCGAGCTGGCTGGATCATCTCATCGTTCTCTGTATTAAAATACGAATAGAGATATTGTTGTGTCTTCAAATTAAGTAACAAGATATTATAAATTAATTATAATGTCGAATAAAATAATGGAGAACAAAATTAGTACTTAAATTAGATTTGTATACTAATATTTAATTAACAAAAATTATGTACGTTTATTCTAACATTAATATGTACTATTCTAACAAAATTAGTAATTAACTTAGATTTGTATGACTTCAGCTTATATGCAACTCTCCAGCTGTATAACTCGGCCATTTTACAAATATTTTTTTACATAAAATGATTTTAATCACAGTTTTAATGGCTGACTCAGTCAAACTCGGGTCAAACTCGGCCTGACTCGGTCTGACTCGGCCTGAAAATCGGCTAACTCGGCCGAGTCAAACACTGTTCAACCGATTTTTGCTGAAAAACTCGCATGGGCGCGAGACTCAGGTGAAAATCGGATCGGACACAGCCGATACCGAGTTGACTCGGAATCGGCCGATTTTCCAAACCATGAAGCTAAGCTTATTTGACCGAAATAGATTAAAAAATTCAGCTCTATCAGGTTGCTGGTACTATAACTTGTCAACCCAAAACTAAATGTAGGTGGCACACTACAATTAATTACCAGGTGGGTACCAAATTACCCAAAGCACATAAATGATACTATAGCCACCAAAATAAATATAAAACAGAGAATAACAACATACATCCACTAACAACAGCACAACAATGATAAATAATGTAGTATTACTTATAACAAGTACAAGAGTAACTAAATGTGTTAAATAGTGGAAGGTGCTCATATTTCCAAACACAAAACTGTAATTGTTCCAACAGGAAAACCATTGATTGGGCAACTAAGGGACCAAATTGCTAAATATCGTCAATTTCAGGGACTAAAGTAAAAAAATAAGAATACAACAAAATTGATCTCTCCATTCCTACAATTTCCAAAATTTTCACCAAGGTCCCTGTCAATTCAAATTCGGTACCAGATGAAAGGTCAGCTGATTGAATCAAGCTTTGACGCTTTCCAGCTGCAGTACAAGTTTCCATCTAGAGTTCAATTCTCTTTTCATTGTTTATTCAAAATCATTAGTTAGAACTTAGAAAAGCACCAAGCTAGAATTCAAGTGCTGAGTCACAGTACCAGTAACTCAGTAAGGCCAGCAAACAAAAGAGACTAAGAGAGGGAAGGGAAACAAGCACACAGAACCAGCACACACAAACCCGGACACAAACCAGCAAGCCCAGTCAGGGGCGGAACCTGAATAGCTGTAAACCGCAAGAAAGGATGTTCAACAAGGCACGAATAAAAATCATTCATAATTACCAAATAGCTGTAAACCGCAAGAATGGCACAATCGGCCGTGCGGGGTGCCAGAGGCGAAGCGGGGAGGAAGAAAAGCGAAGCGGAGAGGAAGACAAGCGAAGCGGTGGTGCGGGCGTGCAGGGTGCCAGAAGCGGTGCGGAGAGGAAGAGAAGGGGGTGCCTATTTTTTTTTTTTATTAAAAGGGGGTCCATTTTTTTTTTTGGGCCTAGGGGGGCCAAGGCCCAGGCTGGCCCAGGCCTTGGTTCCGCCCCTATCCACAGAGATAGTGTATTAGATTTTAAACAATTTTCACTAGTCTAGGTTATCGGGTTTTATAAAAGTTTGATGCGGTGACACTAATTGCAATCAAGGTTAAGGTTAAACAGTAGATAGAGAGTCTCTAGGGTTCATGTTCTATCCTTCTTAATTATGTAAAATATAAATTTTGACGGCTCACTATGTCGCATGCGGCACTGTCACTATCGCATGCGGCCTAGATTTTCCTTAATGATGATAAAAAACCTAATTATGTTTGAGGCTTAATTAGTTCCTAATTTTCCTTAATTCTCAACGGTTTCTGAGTGGTTAACATGGATCAAAAAATAAAATCTAAATGAAATTTTCTCATAAATATTTAAAATTACAAAGAATTATCTCCTATTTTGATATAAAAAGAAGAAATCATTAATCATGTTGCGAATGAGAACTAACATGGAAGGGGCTTCTTTGACTAAAATGGAAGATAATTTCCATGTGATACATGTGCTCCAAAATTTAAATAGTACATTGTATAGAATTAGTGTTAAGATGTTATTAGTTTATTACTGTTTTATCGTTTAGGTAACAGATTTGAATATTTTCACAATCAATTTTAACATTTTTGAGGGCTTATTATCATAACAACAATCTAATTGTAAGATATTTCACAAAAAGCAATTTACGGGTCCAAGTAATGGATAATTTTATAGAATTTTGCTATCGTGTTTCCTAATTTCGTCTATAAGATAAGTAATAAGTTTTATAATTAAGGACAAAACCGTAATTTTATAATTTGTGCGCCGCATAGTATGAAGTCAAAATTACTCTTTAAAAATCTTTATCCTGAAGATGATAGCAACATTACTATTAATTTCATTGGCTAATTTTCAGAAACTTGGTATACAATTTATTCCTCCTATGTGTCACACTTTTTTTTTTTTAATGTTTTCCTACTTTGATGGAGACTAGGGCTGGGCAAAATTGCTTGAACTCGTAACTCGCTCATTTACAGCTCGTTTTAACTCGCTCATTTACAACTCGAGTTGGCTGACTCGTTTAATAAATGAGCTGAGTTTGAGCTGACCCCAACTCGCTCATTTATAACTCGAGTTACATAAAGTTACACAGTCTTGGACACAAAAAATCTCAGAATAACCAAAACCAAACCCAAACTCGGCTCAAACTCGTTTATAACTTGTGTTGTATTGATTTAACTGTTAAACGAGTTGTGAGCCAACTCGAGTTGATAACGAACTGAGTTCGAGTTGGCTCTACAACTCGTTATTACCATCCCAACTCGAGTTGACTCGCTCATTTATTTAATGAGCTGAGTTCGAGTTGGAGGTAACTCGCTCAAACTCGGCTCATTTACAGCCCTAACGGAGACACAATACGCACAAAAATAAAAATAATAAAATTCAAGGCAATTTATTTTATTGTAAATATTTTTCTTATTAATGAAAATCGTAAGATGATAAGTTGCCACTTTATCCTAAAAAATAAAATTTATTTTATTGTGAATATAATGTCGGTTCATGAAACCTAATTAAGTTTGTTGGTGAAATTTTACACAAGTACATTTGCATAATCTTTTTTTTTTTTATTACGCCACATAGGACACTAAAAATACAAGAATATTAATCATGTTTTTGTCTAAAAAAGTAAATAACTTTCCATTATACATTTTTAATTAGGGTACATATGAAAATGTATGCTTTCTTTGTATTTTAACTGCATTTATGTATATTGTAATTTGTCGATCGTCATTTATTGCAAATCAAAATCTCCTTTTTCATTAATATTTTGAAATCTAAAATTAAAACGAATGATACTCCTTTCCATTAATTTACTTTTCAAATATCCAGGGACAAAACTGAAAAATTGAGATTGAAGGGCTTAAAAATTAAATGTAGTGTAATTTCATTTTATAAGGGAGGCTAGAAGGTATGGATATATAAAATTATACAAAATTCAATAGACCAAATTACAAAATTTTAATTTATAGAGAGATTAGCTTCATTTTCCCTCCATTACGTTTCACCCTGCAAATATCCTATATTCCATAAGCACACTACTTTTGACTCTCATCCTTTTCTTTTCTTTCCACTCAAATTTGTATACTTCTATAACTGAAAATTTCATTTCACATAACTTCACAAGCTATCTCCGTTTCTAATTCACGTTTCAGAGTCGTCCACTCCGCACCAGCACAACACCCCTCCTTCCACCCTCGCCCACCCACGCCTCAAGTTCTTCACCCCGTCAGTACAGTAACCTGTCTCCCTCTTTTCTCTCTGGTATCTCTACCCGACTTGGTAATCAGAGGCTCCAACTTCGAGGGAGAGATAGAGAGATCAAATCAGCTGCGCGACAACCCCTACTATCTGTCGCATCTAAACCTTAGATTGGCACCTCCTTACCTCTAAACCGGTTACACCCAAACCCTAGGAAGGGTTGGGGGAGGCTGCGGTGCTTGCCGGCCTCCCCTACTCGCCACCATAAAAAAAAAAACGAGATGCCTCATCCAGCTGATGCAGTGGATGGCAGTGGAGATTGGCAACCGGTTGCAGTGGGTACGTAGTTAGTTGTTGTGAGGTTAGATTTTGTGTTATGTTGTTAGATGTTTTGATGTATTGTTTTTTTTGTTTTTGAGAAAATGATGTAGATGATGGGTTGTTAGATGTTGATGTGTTGATGTTGTGGTAGATGTGATCGATGAATGTAATTTTATTTTATATAATGAAATATACTTGACAGTCGCTATCAAGATTTAAAAAAAAAAATAACTTCACAAGCTTATTTTTTATTTCATAATTTAAAATTATAATTTTTCTAATAATTTTTTCACAAATCAAAAGGTGAAAGCTAATATTATTGTTTAGGATTAAAAACTTACTATTACTTGGGATTCATTTTCATTAATAATAATTCTGCATTCTAATTTATGTATAATAAATCTTAATTCATATAAATACTAACCTTTGACCTAGTTTTAATAGACAACTGTAAACAATTGTAAGTTCAAAACTAGAATAAATAATTCTTTATGAACTCCATCTTTCTTAAAAAAAAAATCTTAATTCATATAATTTAAATGACACAAGTTCGGATGTTTTGGCCGAACCACCGAAATGACTACTCTTTGTGATTTGTTTTTTTTTTTTTTTTTTTGTTTGCGTGTTACAACGCCCGTAGGCCTTCGAAATAGAGAAAAACACTTCTTAGTTTCCTATTACATCAGATCTATCCCTCTATCTCTTTCTTTTAAAACTCTAGCAGCATCTCAGAAGTGGGTATGTGTACCCAACATAGTATATTCCTTCCAATCTTCCCTTCTTAGCCAGAAAATCAGCAATTACATTTCGCTCCCTAGCAATGTAAGAGCAGGTGAACCCCTTGTATTGTTTGAACATCTCCCAAAGTTCCATTACCTCCCTGTACGTAGTCCAATTTGTCTCCGTTGGCGGTTGCAGCTGGGAGACCGTCGTAACCAGAACCCGACAATCAGAGAAGAATCGGCAAGTGGAGATATCCCGGGATATTGTAAACCGGCACGCTGATAACAGGGCAATAGCCTCAGACTGAATTGCAGAAGCGGCCGTGACGCCATGTGAACCAAAGGCCTGGAGAGTGCCGTCAAACTCCAATAGATAGCCTATACCCCCCTCCACTTTTCTGCCCAAGACCCATCGGTATAGCAGAAGTGCAAATTACCGCTCGGACCAACTTGAGGATCCACCTCCTCAACCAAAGTTGACTTGACGATTCCGCCCCCCGCTGAGGAGTACAGAGTTTCTGACGAAATCCCATTGTAGTAATGACGAAATTGTTGAAACGATGGTAGAACCCCCCCATATGCCATGTCATTACGGCATCTCCAGATTGCCCAGATCGTGTTCAAGAATTTCGGCCATCTTTCCAACAATTCATCTGAACAGAAAAGAGAGAACACTTCAGAAATGGATACGGGCATCATATCGGATCTTAGAGACAGTGACCCGTTAAGCCAACAACCTCTAGAAAAGGCACAGGTCCAAAGTAAATGCGAAAGATCTTCTTCCTGCTGCCCACATGTGGCGCAGACAGGGTCCCCCCTCCCAATTCTGGAATGGATTATTTGTGCCAGCGGCAGCGCAGAATGCATTAGTTTCCAAGCAAAGAGCCGGATCCTTGGTAAAACTTCCCCTCCCTTCCAGATTAGATCCCAAATATTCTTCTCTTGCCCTCCCACCTCCACCTGTGAAATATTGAGAAAAGCTTTTTTGACGGAAAAGGTACCATTACCCGTGGGGGTAAAAATCATGGCATCTTCTCCATTCTGTGAATTAGGTGGCCTGATACCTGAAATTATCAGCAGCATTTGTGAGAGGCCAAAGAGTGATTCCAACTTCTCCAGGTCCCAGCCCCCCGTGGCATCATCAACCAAATCAGCCAACTTAAGTTGGTAGTCCGCTCTGCACGGTGGCTTGAAATGTAACACCTTGTACCCATGGCTGCCCAAAAACCGAACACGCACTCCCACTACCTACTCCAGGACAGCATCGGA
>JAJGRW010001079.1:256547-393122 GCA_025461045.1 Carex parvula | reverse complement strand
AGATATAAAACATGTTTATGTTAAGCAAGAAATTAAATACAGTTTGTATTTAACTTGTTGTCAGATATGTGATTTTTTTTTAAGGGTTTTCACTGCCACGAGACAGAATTTAGTTGGTACATTTCATTCTGTAAGGTAAATTTGCTTAGAATAGGCAAGTGGTATTATACAAAACATATATAAGATATTAAAAAAAAAATGGGACTTAACCTTCAAGTCATCCATCTTACACTCTCTCAAACAGCCAACATGGTACTCCCTCTGACACTGAACAAAAATTAGAGGAAAAGAAAAAGATACTTAAGAATAGTGGTCAAAGAAAAAATAGGAAGAGTTTAAAAATAGAGAAAGAATGAGCAAACAAATACTTGGTCACAAAGAATAACAGTGCGATCATCAAATCCTGATTGGCTAAAGTCATGCAGTCTGCATAAAAAATAAAAGAAAAATTACTTTTTAATAAAGAGAACAAGAGTGAGGCTATGGTACTAGCCATAGCACAGATTGGTCCCTACTATGTATCCATTATTTTCGTTTTCAGAGTCCAAATAGTTGATCTGAACCATTCAGCATGATCTCCATATGAAAATGTACTTGCAAATTAAATTTTACATTTTTTACAATATTTTTACAATTTTTTTAGATATGTAGAAAATCACTAATTTTGAATGGTCTAGAATTTTAGATCAGTGATTTTCTACATATCTAAAAAAATAGTAAAAAAGTTTTTAAAAAATATAAAATTTGATCTAGAAGTACATTTTTATGTGATAATGGTTCAGATCGATTGTTTGGACTTTGAAAATGGAGATATTGATCCATAGTACGTACCATTATGCGCTATGGTAAATTTCACTTACTTGCAAATAGAACAGCCACCAAGGTCACCTTCGGAAATAGATACAATGCGAATGCATCGCTTAAAAATCTGTTCAATGGGATCCACCCCTTCGACCCTACCTGCGGCACGCGCATTGTCATTGCTCGCTACACAGTTGTCTCTACGGTGGAGGCTCACACAGAACTGGCAGTACCAGTCTCCCTCTGGCACCTCAGTCAATCCCACACAATCTGCAAAAATAAATAGAATAAATAAGATGGTCAAGGGAACTGGAATCTGCTAGTCAAAGCAAAGTATATCTTATCAAGAAATTGCATAAGAAAATTCACTTCCATTATTAAAAACATTTTCTTTATAGACATTATTACAAAAGATGTTCTTTCACAGGGGACAGAGAGAGTAAGCATGTGTGTGCGTGTGTGTAGGGGGGTGGGGGTGCAAGAGAGAGAGAACCTTTGTGAAAGGCTCTGGGACAGAAATCACAAACAATGAGATCTCCACTATCAGAACATATGCTACACAAATCGTCAGTTTCACCAAGAGAGATCATTTTGTGCTTAGATAGAGAAACTGAGAGTTCGTGCAATGAGACACCATTTGATGTGTATATGTTATTGTACCTGAGAATGTTTAACAAGTTGAACATAACGAATACCCCTTGAAAATTAGAAAAAGATAAACAGGTCAAATGGGGCATGTATTGCTTACGGTTTGCGCCGTGAGGACTGGCCTGCATGTGCTTCAAATTGTGAAGGACTAACCTGTAATTTAAATTAAAAAAATAATTAGTTTAGCTTACATGATGATGAAGAAGATATCGGGATTTAGTATTCACACACAATAGAAGTTATAGATAAACTACCACAGCCGTGCAACAATGGCAAAATATAGCACCATCTTTTATGTAACCGTCAAGCATCCTCTGCAGAAACAAAAATTATAGATAAGTTATTGAGATCATATCAGCAGTATTTATGTGTCAGCAAGAGATATTTCTGGAGTTCAATTTGTATTTCAGGTTTCAAGTTTTATGGCTGGAGTAATTGCTAAATTAGACTAATAAAAAGTTGTACATAATTTGAATAGAAAGAAACCAACAGAGCAACCATATCCAATCAGATATACAAAAAAGTAATTAGACCATGTTTTAAGTAATCCTATTAGTCCCTTGGCAGTTGCTGCCAAGTTTTCAAAAAATAAAGTAATCCTATTAAGAGAATAGAAAAGTTAGTATAAGAACCTTTCCACCAACATAATAGGCCACTTCCGTGCCCTCTGGCAAGATATCACCCATAAACACTAGCTTATGTAACCCGGTATTTCTAAAAGATTCAAGTAAAAAACAACCAAAGGCATAAAAATTAACAAAAAAATTAACACATAAAAAGCAAGGCACCAATGAAAATTTAAATTGAAGGAGGTACAAACTTCCTGGTTAATCTTCCGACAGAATTGGTCTTTTAGTTGATGATGGCAATGATGATGTCGGTGATGACACGCTCTTAGACAGTATCTCTAAAGAACTTTGAGATAATACTGGAATCGATGACCTGAAAAAATTTAACAAGAGATCAGACTACTATTTTAGCGCCGAAGTTACACCTAAATAGTTGATTTGGAGATGCTTAGTACCTTTGAGTTGTGACAGGTGACTGATTAATGTTTAGTGTACTATCACAGGGAGGTAGTAGTTGGTTCGTCGCAGAACATGAATCACACAAAAAAATTTGTGCACGTCTGATGTCAGAAGAGACCCTGCAAACAGAACAACAAAACTTGAATTAATAATCAAAGAAAACAAATTATAATAAGAGTTTTTGGGATCAAGGGGGGATTGTTTCTGATATATAACAAATCTCAAGTAAGACAGGCATTACTTTAGACCTCAAACTAGTATATGCAATTTATTTTAAATACCAACTTATTTTCTACCGCCACATAGAGGTGTTTTTGGCCTTTATTTTAAGTTTTGTTCCTCAGAACACATAAAATAGTTAGTCACCGTTACATTGGTAATACTAACAGCTCATTTCTAGTGAGGCCAGTCAAACTACGACCTTTCTCATTCTAAGAAGTCGTCTTATTAATTTCTATGTATCATAAAAAAGTCCATATTAAATAAACACAAGTTTAATCTCTAGAGAGAGAGAGACGCAGGTTCAATTCTCGAGAATAGCATCGAAAAGATGCTGGGGTGTCCCAAGGCCCTTTTATCAAAAGTAAAATAAAATAAACACAAGTTTGATCTTACCGCATTTCAAACAAGCACGTAGGTTCTTCTTGGATATGGGACTGACCTCATTCTTCAGTGCAGCCTCTAAATCGTTTATCCTAGCACCCGAGCAAACCCTCAACACATCACGTAGTGTATTCCCATTTTCCAAGAATATAAAATCAGATGGATGCTTCTTTGTGCTTCCCGCATGCACCTCGAAATTGTATGCAGATACAGACTGCCATGCAAAACAGAATCACAGAAATTTACACAAATCAAACAAAAATTAAAAAAAAAAAATTAAGAGTGAGGCTACGGTACTATGCATAGTGCACTTTGGTCCGTACTACGGATGTATATCTCTATTTATAAAGTCCAAATAGTCGATCCGTTCCGCTCAACATGATCTCCATGAGAAATTTGCTTGGAATGGTAAATTTTACACTTTTTAGGCTTTTTACTATTTTTTTAGAAAGATACAAAATCACTTGATATAAAGATACTCTAGACCATTTGAAAGTAGTGATTTTCTACCTATCTAAAAAATAGTAAAAAAATTCTAAAAATGATAAATTTGGTCTCCAAGTTCATTTTTATAGGGAGATCATGATGAACAGTTCAGATCAACTATTGAGACTTTGATAATGAAGATATGAATCCGTAGTACAGACCAAAAATGCGCTATGCATAGTACCGTAGCCTCACTCAAATATTATCCTACAGAGTTTGGGTGCTGAAACCAGTCAGGTCAAGTTCTAGTGAGGTACTAGTTGATTAATGTGAAAAAGATATGCCAGTTGTTCGCATACATACCTGTAACCCTTTACAAGCTGAACAGAAGCACAATATGTTACCACCCTTGATCACACCTTTCAGCACTGGTTTCTGTACAAATGGTTAAAATATGTATAATCTTTCAACCAGATAAATACAGAATTGCTTTAACTAGAAAGAGTGATAGATCTCAGATTTGTATTCTTTTTCTTGTTTCTTTTTTTTGTACTTCAGCTTTGAAGATTTACACAGTTACATTACCTACAGTTTATATATGTCCCAAGAATATTGACATTTTAACAGTCTATACTACACCCAAAACCCGATGGTCTTTTTCTCTTTCTTCTATTTCATTTTTATGGTACAATTCATCAATAGGCCCCAAAATAAAAATAACCAAAAGTTGGCTTTGACATCTTAGCTTACCTTGCTATGGGGGATTATATACATCACGTCCAATCCTTCAAGATATCCGGATGCAAGTAATTCTCTTGCATTTGATGGTGGCTTTATCAGATCAAACTTCTTACATCCACCTGACATCATGGGCCTACTATATGACTTATTACCTTTCTGTGAAGAACTTGAGACCTTTCTCGTAGACCTCTCCAGTTCAGACACATCCCCATTATCTCCAGTTCCATCCTCTTCATCATAGCTTACATCGCATTTCAATAGAGACCTAGTGAACCTCCTAGGAGGCGACTCCAATTCACTGGAGACTATTCTGTGCATGTTTCACTGCTGACCTGGTTATCCGCCTCAGAGGGGTTTCAAATTCAGGGTTTTCCAATTTAATTGTGTTAGAATCACTGGAGCCATCTATTGAAACCTGGGTTACTTCAATTTTTTTGGCATTTTGAGTTTCTGGTCTTGGCTCATCAATAGTAGACCTAAAACCCAAAAAGGGGGTCACATCCATTTGAGCATTTTTTAATGCTGATCGGGTTAGTCTCTTCGAAGGCACGTCTAATCCAGGTTTCTCAATTTTAACCACATCAGTGGATCTATCAATTGAAACTGGGTTCAGTTCATCGGAAACAATTGTCTCCTGCTCTTCCACATTTTCGCTTTTCAGTATCGGTCCATCCATAGATGACCCTAAACCCCAAATCCCAGAGACGTTCAATTGTTCATTTTTCAATGCTGATCTGGTTAATCTCTTGGATGGCTTCTCTAATCTAGAATTCTCCAATTTATTTTCATCACTGGACACCTCCACTGCTGTTGAGCATACTTCTATTGGAAGAACTGCCGTTTGTTCTTCAACTTTGTTTTCAGACATAGGTTCGTCGCTAACAAGCTCCAAAAGAAAAACAGATTCCTCTTTAGCACAAACTGCATTTGTTTCTTTAATTTCATCAAAGTTCTCGTCTGCTTCTGTAGATAAACAATCCAGATTGACTAGATCTTTGGTGGGTACTTCAACACAAATTGGCTGAGTTTGATCCTCCTCAATTGTTTCCATGATCTCTTCTATAATAGTAATGCCTCTATTAATGGCATCAGACGAACCATCTGAGTCTAAAAGATCCGACATAATGCAATCACTCGTCTTCTCATGTGATGTGCTGGGGGGGTGATCATCACCAGTTGGTTCTTGCAAAACCCGTTTAGACCCAGTTTTAGATAACCTCTTTAAGGCTCTTTCTAACCCTAAAATATCTACATCATTCCCCAAATAATCAGCAGGTGAAGGTTTTTGAGACCTTGTTAATCTCTTTGCAACCTTTTGGCACTCGTTCGTACCTTTTGATATAATCCTCGAATTAGACCTAGTTAACCTCCTATCAGTCCTCTCAACCAAAGATTCCATGTTTATGGATCCGTCGTGCGATTTTCTCTTCCTCTCTGAACCCGATTTCACCACTTGGCATTCTCCCATTGGTTGCTCGGGTGTACTCGTATCCAATTTCACCGCAGGCAATTCTTTCTCCTCCTGTATGGTCTCTAATTTTGTGGCGTGACTATCTAGCATTGGTTCTTCTCCTACTAAATCTTTCCCAAAAGATGAATCCTCGCAAGAAAAGGCCTTACCTTCCGACAGAAAATCCGATCCAGTAGGCAAAGGGATCTTGTTCTCCGACTCAGATCTCGCCATGTCACAATCCTCCTCCATGTTTTCTTCCTGACCGTCTGATGCAGAGTCGTTATGCGATTCTATGTCAACAGGAGGTGTAGGGGGAGGAGGAGGGATAACCGTATCAGGAGGCCTCTTGGAATGCTGGGGCTCGGGAGAGGAGGTGGGCACCTCAGCGTTCGCCATTATTGGATAATTAGGGTTAGGGTTTGAGAATTGTGAGATTGAGAATTGATGTTAGATAGAGGAGAAAGGAAACGAAGATATAAATACTGGTTTTTCTATTTTGTTACCGCTCTTTCTTTATTTCTTTTTTTCTTCCTTTTTTGTAACGATTTGGGGACAGCAGAAGGTGAGACGACGGTACACGGGTACAGAGTACAGGCAATGGTTCAGCGTATTTAACATAAACCCGGTGTATATAGACGTCCTTTGGAAGGAGCAGTTACCCCCCATCCAATACAATGGAAATATACAAGGATCCTCTCAAAGACTTCCCTATATTTTTAACTAAACGATTCACCTTTCTTATATTTTATATTTTTATATATAATTGTAAATGCCTCTTATTATTCAATTTTTCATTAAATATTTTACAAAAATAAAAATGTACCCATTTCTTTTTTGTAAATATCTTAACATAATCATTTTTTTTATTCGAAAGTAGTCCCTGCTATTAGTTCGCCATTATTGGCATAATAAAAGTCTTTTCCATGTGAGCATAGCGTTTTCAAAGACCATGTCTATGCAATAGTACAAGAAGATGGAAAGTCCATTTTAAGGCAAGTTGGAAGAGCACCAGGTCTACAAAGAGCTAAGCCAATCAAGTCTGGTCCACACGTCAGTGAGCGTAATGCTGGTGGTGGCTGCCTGGCTGGTGGGAAACAGCTCTAGTTTAATTGTTTCTCGGAAAATTTGAAAAAACCCAGAGCTCGAGGCGACAAGGCCCATTTACCGAAATAACCCTACGATGATTCCTGGTCATTAACTCGTTACTAATAAATATGGAAGCGATGCCTGCACTTTTAATACCCACTTTTACAACCAATGAAAATAACAAAAACATTAAAATAAAATTATAGAAAATTTTCTATAATTTAGTTCAAGCATGAACGAACACGGTAAAATATGAAAATCATGTTATTATCTGTTTAATTGTAGATAAATTGATACCTAAAATTGTCATGGTACAGTATGAATATCATTTGATTATCAGTTTAAGCAAGCGTAGATAAATTGATCTATGAAATTTTCAAATTATTTTATGAAGAATCTATCTATTTTCAAATTATACTAAATTTAACATGCATATCTAAACTATATAGAGACGTTTTCTAATTTAACATCAGATAATATTAAATTTAAATTTAACGTGTAGTGACTATCTATTGACATTTTGAACACAGCACGGCACGGTACAACACGAGACCAAAGTCACAGCGTGTTAGTCATGACACGGCACGTTTTTTCCACTCTAGGTGCAAGCAGGAAAGTAAAATGCGCTTTTGACGAGAACACAGGAGGCAACTAGATGGGACAACAAGACTTGGGAGAGGCGGGAGGTAGCCCTAGCGGGCTCGTGCTACTTGTGCGAGGCTGGAGGCGCACTTATTCCGGTAACTCTAATGTTTTGCCTATTCTTGACCAAATTCTGAATACGCTCATGTTTCTTGAATGCATTATTTGTCAATTTTATTCCATATATTTTAGCAATCAATAATTAAAATGTTAGTTATATATGTCCTCAAATCCAACAATTAAAACTTCGGTGAAAACCAACATTGTTCTTATGGCATATGTAAAGCCAATTATTACTTCTCCTTATTTCTTAATTAGCAAACACGTCTTAACATATCATTTTTTTTGCAAAAAGTAAAAATCCAAATTTAAATCAATTTTTGTGTAGTGGCAAGATAAATCTAAATCCAAATAACTATACATAGCGTGATTGTTCACGTTATCTTTTAATTATATCTACAACATTTATTTAAGCATATCAATTTGATGTGTGAATTATCATTAGTCATATAAAATTAATATTTAGTAGAATAATGAGAAAAAATTATAAAAATTTAAATATACTATAATTTAAAGAGTAGAACTAGGGTGTTCTTAAGCTCACCAAGTCATTTTGTGAGCTTAACTCAAAAATCCATTAAATTGGTTTCAAACAATGCATCAAAACCGTTGAAATCGATCTATTTCACGAGTGATGCATTTACATGTCAAATTTATAAATTTTCAAACTAATTTAGTATAAAGTCAAGCGGTAAAAAAAATGATTTATAAGTTAATTTTAATGTGTTCAATTTTTATCATTTTTGACCGCTTGACTTTATATTAAATTAGTTCGAAAATTTAAAAACTTGACAGTTTACATCACTTGTGGAGTAGATTGGTTTTAACGGTTTGGATGCGTCGCTTGAAATCAATTCGATAGATTTTTGAGTTAAGCTTACAAAGAGGCTTGGTGAGCTTAAGAACACCCTAGTTCTTCTAATTTAATATAATTAACGCTGAGCCTTTAAAAGCGAGTCCGGCTAGTATGACATCGGTGTCATATGACACTTAACTTCAAAATTGATTGAATAGACTTCAAACGACTAATCCAAACCGTTCAAACCGATTTACTTTATGAGTGATGTGTTTACATGCAAATTTTTTATATTTTCGAGTTATTTTAGTATCAAATCAAGCAGTAAAAAATATTGAAAAATGAATGTATTAAATTAACTTGACCATTCGACTTGATACTAAATAAATTCGAAAAATTATAAATTTTGCATGTAAACGCACAACTAATGAAGTAGATCGGTTTGAACGGTTTAGATTCACCGTTTAAAATCAATTTGATAGATTTTGAAGTTTGTGTTATATAGACTGAAATGACATGTTATACTAGCCAAACTCTTTTAAAGCATATATAGTGTACGGAAATGTAAAAGAGATCAAAATCATTCTGAGGGTAATTATGGAAATTGTGGATTCGTTTTTCACAATAGACTCGGTTCAGTCGGTACTGAGGTGGGGTTTCTAGAAGCTTCTATTCTTTCTTCGCACCCTGGCAACAGCACCCGCCAAATTCCGGATAAGTTTTATTTGGCGCCATATTCCGTCTATTGTCGTTGAAATTTAAATTTTTTAAGGAGCGAGAACATTTTTTTCACATTTGAAATTGTTGCACACCTGCGTTATTTAAATCTTTAATTAAATAACGGAAAGAACCCGTGACGTGGCGCATGGTGGCAATTTTGTAAATCCTGTTGGAGCAAAACATATAATAATGATTTATTTATATACACAACTAAACGAAGAACAGATGGGTGCAATGAAACTTCGATTTTAGTCGTCCAAATTTCAAAATTAGTTCTTTAATTATTAACATATTTATTTATATGGAATTCTACATTCTTGTAATTACGAAAAAATATTTTATTTCTTAATATTGGCTAACTATTTTTATCCAACATAACTAGATCATCAGAAAGTAGTGATTTTCTATCTGTTTAATAAAAAATAAATAAAAAAATCTAAAAAATTGTAAAATTTTCTACCTAGCTTTTTTAAGCAAATTAAATAGACTATCTGAACTTTAAAAAGAAAAAATTTGATTCATATTATGAACCGATGTGTGCTATGCATGACACCTTAGCCTCACTTAGCATATTTTATCTTCATCAAATAATCAACAATTATTGTTCTCATTATATTAAAAATAACTTTCAAACCACAACAATATACCTTACGATATGAGGTTATTAAATTGGTAAAGTGAGGCTATGGTACATTGCATACTTCGGATTGATACATATTATAGATCAATATCTTAATATTTAAAGTTCAAATAGTCAATCTAAATCATTCAACATGATTTCTATACGACTACATACTTGCAGACTAAATTTTATAATATTGTAAAATATTTTACTATCTTTTTAGATAGATAGAAAATCACTTGATCTAAAAATTTAGACCATTCAAAAGTAGTGATTTTCTATCAACATAAAAAAAATATAAAAAATATGTAATTTAGATCGAATATTTGCACTTTAAAAATATGATATTAATTCATAATACGAACCAACTTCACACTATACACAGTACCATAGCCTTGCTCTAATAGATTTTACATCGATAGCATCGGCATTTTTAATTATTTTCCAATTCAAACGTGCATGCTCTCAATTAAAAAAAATGTGAATCTCATCAATCAATTGCATTCCTTATATACGCAACATGAATCTCATCGATCAGGTTGAATGTCAAACCATCTAACTATTTAATATAGAATTTTTCTATTCAGATTTCGAACATACAACCTCTCACATATAAAGCACTGTTTTTGCATTAGATCAAGGATTGATTCTCCATAACTCCACAAGCTCATTTGAACCCATTTTGACTTTAAATTGACACTCCACAATGATTGAATTTAGGATTTAGAGTTTAAAGTTAACAATCATCAATCATTTTTCACCGAAATTTTTATTGTTACCACACAAAAAAATCAAAATTAATTCGTTACCACTCCGCTGACCCTTTATTCAATACTATCACCCCGCTAACCCATGTTCGCGCATCAAACTGGCTGGTGCGCGGACTGGGTTAGCGGAGCACTCTTTTTACCGTATAACTTCCGCTCGAAGCTCATTTGTTCCGCAAACCGCACTCCGCGCACGCCCAACAGTAAAAAAGTGAGTTTTTTTTTTACTTTTTTATTTATTTATTTGTAGAGTAGATAGTTGGTATAGGTGTCCAAAATAGGTCCAAATAGAGTAGAATTGTAATAAATAATTAGAATGGTGTCCAAAATAGATTCAAACAGAGTAAAATTGTATTAAATAATTAGAATGGTGTCCAAATAGAGTAGAATTGTATTAAATAATTAGAATGGTGTCCAAATAGAGTAGAATTGTATTAAATAATTAGAATGGTGTCCAAACAGAGTAGAATTGTATTAAATAATTAGAATGGTGTCCAAACAGAGTAGAATTGTATTAAATAATTAGAATGGTGTCCAAACAGAGTAGAATTGTATTAAATAATTAGAATGGTGTCCAAACAGAGTAGAATTGTATTAAATATTTAGAATGGTGCCCAAATAGAGTAGAATTGTATTAAATATTTAGAATAGTGTCCAAACATAGTATAATTGTATTAAATAATTAGAATACTGTCCAAATAGAGTAGAATTGTTTTTAGCTATATTATGTTGTATTTTATGCCAAATTATTTTAGTAAATTATTAAAGTACCCTATTTGAGGTACTTAAGACCAAATTTGACTAGAAATGCACCAAATTTTAGTATGGCGTCATCCAGCGGCACCAAGCACACCAGTATGCCTCATGATGATGTGGAGTTGGATGTAGTGTTAGCCCGGACCGTCTTTCAGCATTTGATGACCGAGTATATCAGTCATGTTTGCTGGTTCCCGTACAAGGAGCACAAGATAAGAAACTCATATGTAAGTTTACATCTCTATACCACTTGCAAATAATATACATTTTCATTTGAATAAAATAATAAATTGTATTTGTGTTTATTTTGAAATTAAATGCAGACTCATACTCTGACGTCGACGAGGAACAACCAGATGAATATCCTCTACGACCCTCGATTTGCACCCGCGTTGCAGAGGCTGGGTCTGTGGCATGTGTCACAGCTCAGTGACTTAAATGCAGATGTCGCTCTTATATCTGCATTGGTCGAGAGGTGGCGGCCGGAGACCCACACCTTCCACTTGCCCGTCGGAGAGATTACGGTGTCTCTCCAGGACGTGAGTTGTCTCTGGGGTCTGTCCATTACTGGAGAGGCGGTGACAGGTGTGGAGTACGGAGACTTCACGCAGCTCGTCACCGACCTGCTGGGAGACGGGTTGATGAAGCGGAGGTCGACCAAGAAGGGGTACGTCTACTCGAAGAATGACATCAGTTTACCACAGTTGCGGGAGCGGTTCAGGTAACATTTATTTTATAAAATTAATTATTTGATGTCTATTTTTCGCAATTTTCACTAAATTTATTCGAATTGACAGTGGAGCCCTAGACGCGGATGCTGATGCTAAGACGGTAGATCGGTGGACCCGGGCTTACATCATGGAGATGTTTGCTTGCTGGCTGTTCTCAAATTCATCAGGGGCCACTGTCCCTGAATGTTTGCTTGAGTGGCTGAGGGACTTGACCCAGCCGAAACAGATGAACTGGGGTACAGCCGTATTGGCATGTCTATATCGGGGTTGGTGCACCGCATGCCAGGTATAAATTATTTTGAAATTAAATCTGAATAATTAAATGGTTACACAAAAAAAATCAGAATTTTAACTGTCACTTGTACCTAAATAGACAAACAAGCACAATTTCTACGGTCCAGCTGGTCTCCTGATGCATTGGTCGTGGACGAGGTTCCCGTTCGGCCGTCCACAGCCACGAGTGAGAGGTTGGGCTCTAGCTTGGGGGCAGCCCAACGGAATTACATGTCCGGCTTACGCGCAGAAGTGGTGCTCGAGGAAGACGTACATCCAGACCCCGCACGGCAGACCTATGGGTGTTGATTTCTTCCGGAGTCAGTTCGAGCAGATGACTCCTGACAGACACGTCTGCTGGTGGTCGTATAACGAGCGTTTCAAGGTTGATGACGATGATGCTGTCCCTCACTCCTTCCTTCATAACCTGCCTCATATATGCCTCCAGCAGCGTCAGTTCTGGTTTGCTCAGGTAACCCTTGCATTATTATTGTATTCCCATTTTGCATCACTTTTATTTATTACGTACGTAGGATTATTTATTTTTATGTACTTGCAGGTACCACTTGTGTTCTACCAGCTTGTCGAGCATTACTATCCTGGACGGGTGATGTGTCAATTCGGTATGCGTCAGCCCTTTCCCGTCCCGGATCCCATCTCCAAGGACAAGTGGTACGAGCTTCACAAAGAACTGGCCACTACCAGCGGCAAGAATTGGCGGACCGTGCACGCCGATTATGTGATTCGGCTTGAGGTGATGGGCGACAGGATCCCTGACGAGCTCCAGTCGTATGCTTTTGATACATACGATCAGACCTATCGCAGTTGGTATCAGGAGTACTGTGCCTTCACGGTGTACTTGCATGGTCAGATCACGGAGATGAACACGAAGCCGCTCCACGTACGATGCGACACGGTTAGTGATGAGTATGGCTTCATTCCCTGCGCTGGCCCGGCTGCACAGATTGTAAGTCTTTAATTTTTTTGGTTTAAGAAAATTATGAAAATTCATTTGCAATTCGAACTAATTTTTTTTTTATTTTAATTCGCAGGTACTCATGAACATCAAGCAAGTGCTTAGAAGCGCAAGATACGCCGTCACAAGAGGTTGGAAGGCTATTGGGAAGAAATGGTTGTGTATGGTTGCACCGCCTGTCGTCGTCGCCGGGTACCAGGATCAGCTCGAGAGGGTTCTCAGGCTTTCAGATCTTCCCCGCTATGAAGATTTGAAAGACATGGACGATGACGATTCTGCGGAGCCTATGAGCACGCCAGAGCCGGATTTCTCAGACCTACACGAGGCAGCGACTGCTGAGGCCGCATTTGAGGCTGCTGGGCTTGCAGCGGTACGTATATTTTTGTAATTATTTTTATAATCATCTTCATTGTGATACCTAATTATCTATTTGTTTCAGGGAGATATACCCCGCGGAGATCCGTACGACGAGCAGGACACCACCTCAGATTTTACGTTTCACTTGGGCTCTCAGTACGGGGCTTACACGCAGGATGTAGACTCTCCTCCGTTTTACACACAGGAGACGCCACTCCCACAGTGCAGTGCAGCAGCTGTCCAGCAGGATGTCTTCCACTTACCCGTGTACTCTACAGAGCGTGAGGTTATTTTCGGACCTGGTGCAGATGAGGGACCACACGAGGAGACACTTTTTGGGGAGATACATGAGGAGACCCCACCACAGTCATCACGACAGTACACATCGCTGGAGGAGAGGGAGCGTCAGGAGGAGGGGCGGGGTAAGAGAATTAGGAGAGAGAAGAAGCCGTGGACACCCTCGAGCAGATAGGATAGAGTTACTTGTTGTAGTTTATGTTTTTGGATATTATTTCGGTATTAGTTCTTGTTATTTGGATGTTATCTCGATATTATTTTGATATTAGTTCTTATGTTGTTTTGTTTTTCTGTTGTTTAGTTCTTCCGCAATCAATTTAACATATTAGTTTTTACGTTATTTACCTGCCTGCTGCCTTGCGTCTGATGAACATCGTTAAAAATAAAACAGAATTTTCAGACACCCGTTGTAAAAATGAAAATAAACACCAAAATCCAGTCAGCCCTAAACCCTAAACCTAAACCTAAACCTAAACCTTAACCTTAACCTTAAACCCCAAAAATCCATTCAGCCCACAGGCCCGCTAACCCAGTCCGCGCACCAGCCAATTTGGTGCGCGAACTGGGTTAGCGGGGGTGGTAGTATTGAATAAAGGGTCAGCGGGGTGGTAACGAATTAATTTTGATTTTTTTGTGTGGTAACAATAAAAATGTCGGCATTTTTTATCACAGAACCAACTTTTAAATTTTAATTATAATCAAATTTATTTTTTGGCTGAAAATTATCTAACTCTTTATTAATAGATGTTCATCAATTAATGTGTGGGCTATATCTAATATATTAAATAAAATACTTTATTGTGTGATCATCTGTCAAAAAAATTAATATAATTTTTTTATATTGCATTATATTTAATAGTATTTTTCTCGTTTAAAAATTAAATTATACTCTAAGATATATTGTTATTTTTCAAATAAATTCGAAAAACAACTCTAACATTTCATAACATCTTGCCTTCTATAAAAAAAAATTTCATAATATCCATAACATCTGCTTAATTAATGTATGACATGACACAGGTAAGTTTAGAAACTTCAGTTATTTAGTTCACATTTAGTTGTGAAGTTAATTATGGAGTTAACCTCTTACTTCACACTTAAAACAATTAAATAAGACGTAAAACGTAGAGATGTAAACGGATCGGATAATATCCAACCGTATCTGAACTCGTATCCAAAAATTAGATACGGATATCTGATATCTGAATATCAGTGCGGACACAGATACAAATATGATTTTGAATTTTAATTATCCGTATCCAAATAGTAGTATATATACCATATATTTTAATATATATTATGATAATATTTATGTATATATCTACGGATATTCGAAATCCGATCCGTATCCGTATTCGAAAAATAAAAACAGATACGGATATGATTTTACCACTATCTGATTTGTATCCGATCCATTTGTACCTCTAGTAAAACATATTTACATTAAAGTTAGACTATCTTTCCGAATGAATTAATTTACTCTACACTTATTACACACATAAGTCCCACAGTTACAGACTTGAAACAAACTATATATGCCGATATTTTTATTAAAACCCCCAAAAAAAAACAAATTATCAAATCTGCTCCCACTCCTAAGTTATAATTATTTCTACCCTAACCGCCCGTGGGCTGGGCGGTCCACTTTTCCCACCAGACCGCCCAGCCTGGCTGGGCGGTCCACTACCACGAGCTGACCGCCCAGCAGCTGGGCGGTCCGCTATAAAACCCTATAAAAGGGGTTTTTCTCTCTCCAGATGAGCACAGTATTCATTCCTCCACACCAGAAATTTTCCAGAACCGAATGAGAGAATTTTGAGGCGATTTTGAGGCGATTTTGAGGTATGGACAGTAACAGTGGAGGTAAGAAAGCGAGCAACCGAGATCGTGGCGTAGCGAGAGGAGGGTCAATTAGTGATCGAGGTAAAAATGAGGAAAAAAAATACAAGTGTCAAATATGTCGTGATTTTTTTAATTGTGAGACATGTAAGCTGGAGGAATGGAAGAAACGACATGTTCAGTATGAAATTTCAGACGATGACTTTGTGGAAAACCCCTACGGCTTTGGTTTGAAAAAGAAGAAAGTTGATCCAGAGCCTCCAGCATCGGACGATAAGTTTGTTCCGTGTACTGGTAAGGCTACCACTTCGTCTGCTGTGACTGATCCAGATCAGGCAAACTCTGATGATGACTTTGTTCCATGCACTTTCAAGGCTCAGTTGTAAGAAGTAGATTTTTTAGGAATTTATGTTGTAGAATTTTTAGGAATTTATGTCGTAGACTTTATTTCATTAGTTTTGTGTTTGTTTATATTTTATGTTGTTAGTTTTTGTATACGTAATTAAGTAATAAAAATAAGAAACTACCAATTAGAATAGTTCATAACTAGGGTTCACAATATACATCTAAAATAGTTCACAATATACATCTAAAATATTTCATAACTAGAGTTAACAAAACTTGGTAATCAGCGACGACGGCCGAACAAACTCAAAATACGACGTCTGGGTCTGGGTTCAGCTGGTTGTGCGGCACTACCGGATGTCTCTCCATGGCTAGTACCGGTTCCTGGGCTTTCATGACTGCGGTGGCTACTACCGGTAGCCTCAGCAACAACTCTAGCATTTTCTCTTTCGTTGGCTTCGTTAATGGCATATGCATTGCATTCCAGTTGAAATAAAATCAAAATAAAATATAAGTAAATAAATAAAATTAACCGTACTTGCTCGCTGCCTGTCAGTTGTTGAACGGCAGGGCCTGATGTCCCATTCGTCTACCTTCCATCTCGTCCATGGTCATTACTTGACGCTTGTGGGGTCTTCTTCCTTTTCTGATCCACCCGCTTGCGAGATAGACTTTATCACCAACATAGGGCGGCCACTGATACTGGTTGGGATAAGGATGGAAAGATGCACCCCAAGTACTCGCAAGGTAATCGGTCCGGTACATGTGAGTGACATAATCATCCTCAGAGAAGTTTCTCTCTTGGCACACCGCCATAACATGAGAACAAGGTATGTGGGCCAACTGGATTCCTTGGCAAGTGCATGTTACAGTATTGTCAGGTGCAAAAATAACAACATACTTGAACATCCTTTTCACAAACTCCATAGTCCCATCCGGTTTACGGCCGGTTGGAGCAAACTCATCTGGACAGTGCACTTCGAATTCCATTTGGTTATCCCCGTACGGGACAACTCTCATAGCTGCACCTTTCTCCCTATGTTTCCTTAGTTTTCCCTCCACCCTTGTTGAAAACGTTTGATTCCTGGACAGTAATTCAGAAAATATAAGTCAACAAATAAAAATATACATACCTTAGCAAAATCTCTGAATAAAAATATACATACCTTGACAGTAATTCGAGGGCTTTAGCACACCGTGCAACAAACCATGCATTTAACTTGTAGAAGGTGTCCTCCACAATTGCTGCCACGGGCAACTGCCGGCTCTGCTTGAAAACAGCATTTAAGGACTCAGACCCATTTGTGGTCATAATTCCCCATCGGAAACCTCCATCACGGGCTTGCAATATCTTCTCATACCGAGGTGGCTCAGCCAGATCGGCGGGATTATTTTTTCCCACCTTGAGTAAGTACAAATTTGCCTTTGGACAGTACTGCAAATAAAACGTTTGATTAAATAATTCATATATAAGTCAGAAAATATCTGCAAAATGTAAGTACAAAATTCCCACCTTGAGTAAGTACAAATTTTTTCCCACCTTGAGAAAACGTTTGATTAAATAATTCAAAAAATATAAGTCAACAAATAATTCATATATACATACCTTGGCAAAATCTTTGAACATCTCTTCCACCCTTCTCGACTTCTTCTTCTTGCAACCAATTATGAATGTATCTGCAACCCATTTTCCAGATCCGCAGTTCTTGTGTAGGTTTTCTGTAACATGTTGCATACACAGCCTGTGCACACAATCGCCGTTCGCTGTCGACCACCCGAAATCTGGGCGATCAAAAACATATTTGATTCCTTTGTGCTGGTCTGATATGACACAAAAGAACCGGTCGCCAACCACTTGTCTTCTTACGAACCTCATGAAAAATCCCCAGTTTTCCCCGTCCTCCTGCTCAACAATTGCAAAGGCCAAAGGCAACAACTGGTTTTCAGCATCATATGCACATGCGATCAGCAGTCTCCCGTCGTAACGGCCAGACAGGAAGCATGCATCCACACTGATGACCGGTCTAATGTATGGCACAGCTTGAATACATGGACCGAACGCCCATGCTATGGCCTTGAATTGCAACGCGTTGTCGACATCCCGTACGCCTATATTCCAACATTCAAAGACAGTGCCGGGATTTGTACTTGCTATGGCCTGCAGCAATGGTGCAAGCAAGCTGTATGAACCATGCCAGCTACCGAACATTCGGCAAATCGCAAGTTCACGCCCTCTCCACAACCTGTTGTATTTTGGGACGACATGCTTGTAAACCCGTTTGACAGCTCTACCGACCTCCTTGAGGCTCATCGATGGGTCATCCTTAACGTCATTCTCAATTACATCGGCAATAAGTGAAGCCGTAAGATTTGCATGGTCTTTCCTTGATGACGCAGCCTTGCATGTGTGAGGTGGTTCACACTTCTTAATAATCCATGCCTCGCCCTTACCCACAGGGGTTGCATATAGACGGAAGTGGCAATGCACTCCGTCTTTACAAATAATTACCAACCTTCTTCGGTCCCTTTTTTCCTCTCGGCACTCCCAGTTGCCGTGAACATGGACCTCATGTATTTTCTTCACAAGTTCATCTATGTTGGTGTAAACCTGCTGCGGAGCAAGATCTTGACTGTACCTGACACGCGGCCCCAAAAATGAGATGTCTGCCTCTTCAAAAGTAGTGGTATCGTTGAATGTGGGGCACGGATGCCTATCTGTCCGACCTCTAATCGGAAATCTGTCTTCCTTAGGTAAATAATCTCCATCACCTTCTGACTCGTGATCAGAATTCCAATCCCCTTCCCATTCGTCACCTGTTTCCAAATTTCTTTGTGGTACAACATCGAGTTCAGCATCAAGGTCAAGGTCTCTCCGGGTAGCAATGGGTGACACTAAAGGTATTGATGGTGATACAGATGGAAATCTGGGTTGGATTGGGGTTTCAGGAGGAGGTGGTGGTGGTGGTAGATCGGTGGTAAAATCAGGTACATAATTCTCATAAACGGGTGATACGGGCGGTTCATAACTCGAGTGGCGGGGGTTGTCATACCTCGAGGGGCCGGGGTTGTCATAACTGTAGTGACCCGAGTTGTCATAACTAGAGTGGCGGGGGTTGCCATACCTCGAGTGCTCATGACCCGAGTTGTCATAACCCGAGTGCTCATAACTCGAGCTGTCATAACTCGAGTGACGCGGGTTGTCATAACCCGAGTGATCATAACCTCTATTTTCCCTAGATGTTCCAACCCCGGGTTCACGCTGAACTCTCCTGGAATATAAGTCCATTACCATTACCCCTGTGACTCAAAAGTGTTGTAAACACTCCTCCATAACGACTCATCTGTTATTGGATACCGGGTATAGTAAGGTCTACCACCTCTTACTGTGTTAATCCGGGTAGCTAAATCTATATCACACCGGTTGGGGTTCACACCGATCTTTTCATACACAATACCCTTCAGTTCAACAAATGAGGTATTTGCATTTACCTCGAAGCCGTATGCTGCTTCCTTAGTGTACTGTGCTCCCTCCGCACCCCGGGTAAACTTCCCGCCCACATACAGTGCAACCAACATATTTCTGTTCTGAAATTACTGTTCTGGAATTACTGTTCTAGAAATACTGTTCTGGAAATACTGTGCTGGAATCACTGTGCTGGACTTACTGTGCTGGACTTACTGTGCTCGAATTACTGTGCTGAAATTACTGTGCTCAATCGCCTCAAAATCGCCTCAAAATTCTCTCATTCGGTTCTGGAAAATTTCTGGTGTGGAGGAATGAATACTGTGCTCATCTGGAGAGAGAAAAACCCCTTTTATAGGGTTTTATAGCGGACCGCCCAGCTGCTGGGCGGTCAGCTCGTGGTAGTGGACCGCCCAGTGGCTGGGCGGTCTGGTGGGAAAAGTGGACCGCCCAGCCCACGGGCGGTTAGGGTAGAAATAATTATAACTTAGGAGTGGGAGCAGATTTGATAATTTGTTTTTTTTTTGGGGTTTTAATAAAAATATCGGCTATATATGCAACCCTGAACAAAGTTGAAACAAAATTCAACCATATTTTGAACATGAATTTTAATTTTGATGCCCTGGAAAAGTTAATCTAATTTGCATTTAATTATTTTTTATATATATTTACCTTCAGAATCAAAATATACAATTGATGTAACATTAGCATAATTCGGTGCCTCTTTCTAGAGAATACAAGTAGCCCTGAACAGATTTCAACCAAAAAATCAACCTCAAAATAGTTAAATTGAACTTGAATTTCTTATGCTTTATTTCCTATAAAAGTTCACCTAAAATGCAATTCGCAACTTTTAATCTGTGTTTACCTTTATCCTTGACAGCATCTACCAAGTTTCTCAAAAAAAAAAAAAAAAAAAAAAAATCTGTGTTTACCTTCCGAATCAAAATATGCAATAGATGTAATTTGGCTAAATGGATCCCTCAGAAAATGTAAGCACAAGTAAATATGAACAAGCTTAAAACCAAAATCCAACCTTAATTTGAACTTTAATTTTCTTATTTTAGAATATAATTTACGCAATGCGCAATTCATATTACTTACGATCCTTTTTTAACTTCGGACTCATATATCAACCATATATCTTTTAAGTTTTAAAATTTATGATTAATGAAATCTTAAAGAAGAGGTGATGGCGTCTCTTCTTCACTCTCGGCAGGAGGCGACACGCAAGGCGATAACCCAAAGTCAAATTTTCCCAACCCACCAGCAGCCACTCACCTATGCCCAAGTGACATCCAGCACCCCACCAGCAGTTAATACAGGTTCAACCGCTACCCAACAGTACCCAGCTATTCTGCGCAGGAAAGAAGCCACCATTAATGCCATTCGTAGAGCTACGACAGCCAACACTTATGAGACTTATGAGACTAGCAAGGAAGGCTCAGCCCTCCTACACAGGAAAGAAGCTACAGTCAATGCTATTCGGATGGCCACTCTAGTGGAGACAGCAAGCACTACACCCCCCCCAAAGGAACACGTTTTGAACCAGGAAACACAGCAAAATCTGAGAGACGATACGGCATTCAAGCAGGGTGACGACAACCAACCCCCCAAAGAGGAAGGCTGGACAGCAGTGCACAGGAAGCATTATATGCGCAAAACACAAACTCGTAAGTACACCAATCCTAACCTCGAAAAGAAGCTGCAAATATTGAAAGCTCAAGGAAAATGTTTTCGATGTTTGGAGAGGGGGCACACGCAAAGTAACTGCAGGAATAGCATTAAGTGCTATACTTGCAATAACCATGGCCACACCTCGGGCAGATGCAAAGGGAAAGGTCTCAATACAAATAGACCCTTGCACAACAACACCAAACCACACAAAAACAAAGAACAAAGAACAGAGGCCCTGCACACCAAACCACCAGTTGCCAATAGAGGCCACAAACCACACAAAAACAAAGAAATAGAGATTGCTGAAAACCAAAACACCAACATGGACAATTGGCAAACCATGCCGATGACGCCCGCCAGTCGTCTGCCGGGTACACGGCCTGAGCAGCAGACGGTTTACGTGCCTAATAGAGATGGTTTCCATCCCTCCAACGAGGAGTTGGACAGAGCCGCAGCTGTGCATGCTGGGCCCAATGTCAACAAGCAGACCCTGCCGCAGAGGTTATCTACAACCTTGGCTGCGCAACTTGGCCACCACCCAAGGGCCTTTGAGGTCGGGCAACTCGACACGGCAGCGGCTGACTGCATAGTTATATTTCCAACGAAGGATCTTCGCAACCATGCCGTGCAGGTGGGAGTTTTCGCCATCGACTTTAATACCTATGTGCAGCTGGCCGAGTGGAAGAAAAGTCAAGGCATGGTCTACGATCCTCTAGAACACAAGGCCCGTATTTGCATCACCGGTGTACCTCCACACGGTTGCAACATCGATGATATAGATCAGCTCTTATCGGGAGTTGGCCATGTCATTAAAATGGCACCGGTATTCAAGAATGGAAACTACCACTCGGTTCGAGTCCTTGATAGCAACGCAAAACCCACTGCTCATACCGAAAACCATGTTAATGCGGCAACACCCATATGCAAAGCTAGTTTATTTAAAACTAGAAGGTTGGCTGCACACTCCGAATGGCCCGGCACTCAACGAGGTGGCGATAGTCGCATTAACAACCCAAGGCAAGGTGGGCCACGCATGCCGCCGCACAACCGCCGCAGGCACTCTCCAGATTCTAGTGATTATAACTCAGTCACAGATGAATATCAGATGTGAGCTGATTCCACATACTCACGAAGGGAACAAAAACTACAACAATGGCGACTGGAAAATCAAATACTGGAGACACAAGTTCAAAACCAACTGGAGACCGGTCAGAGCTCGGCACAGGACCTGCGGTTTGTCTTGGTAAAGGACACACCGCTTTTGATAAAGGATAGGCAAAAAGAGGCATTTCATATCCCTGGCGACAAAAGCCGAAAGCCTGATGTCCTAAGTTGTGCTAGAAAGGTCACACATGGTACAAAAGCAAAGAACAAGGCCCAGGAAGGAATCCTTCAAGTGACCGTTACAAGCACCTTTGGCGGTATTCTCATTAATGCGCAGTGCAGCCAGTCAAGACAAATCAACATAGCCCTGCAGAAAATCAACATGGCCATTCCTACACGTTACCCAGGAAGCATGAGCTGGAAAGGACATGCTGGCCACAGTGCACAAATTGATTACAGTACACGTGCACCACCCCACTTTATTTTTGACCAGATTGGTTCGGCCCAGAGCCCATTAAACACACTCCTAACCTCCGGCCCAGCTTCACCTTTAATCGACAGCCCATACCACATTGCAACCAGCCAAAACTTATTATTGGAGAAACCCACTTTGGGCCCCGAAGATTTCCACTCTCCACCCGGTTTTGAAGGACCGCCACATTTCAAACAAGGCCCAATTGGAGGAAGCCCAGGTCCCTTTGATGGCAGCCGAACCTCTTTAACTCAGAAATTGGAGAGTCCTGTGTTGGGCTCCGAAGAGATACAGTCCCCACCAGGATTTCAGGGACCGCCACAGTTCACGCAGCAGCAGCAACTGCCAATTAGAAGGAGCCCACGCCTCAAGAAGAAGAACGATGGCCCGTACATTTCAGCCATCGACAAGGCACGTGCAGTGCTAGGCTATGATGGCAGCGGCTACACCACACCACTGAGACACAAGAGGAAGTCACAACATGCAGAAAACATTGAAATGAATTACCTACGCTCTTATGACCCACTAACGGCCACACAAGCCGAACTGATCGTGGCAGCGGCCGGGTCCTTAGTAACTAGTGAAATGGAGGCGCACATCGATTCTCTGATGCGGGCTGTCACTGTGGTGCGCGGTGGGGAAGATGGCAAGGGACCGATGGCAGCCAAGTAGACAAGAAAATTGAAGTCCAAAGTACTCAGGTTTCTTTGGATTCTGCACTAGTGTTTGTTTAGTTGTTTTAATTGTTGTTTATGGAAGAGTAAAGATTAATTAAGGTTAGAAGAAGGGTGGTGTTTTTGCTTTATTTCCAAAACAAGGGGTCTCTGTATTCCAAATTGTTAGGTGGAAAAGATGGAGTTAGTAGGGAGGTGGATGGCTTAACACAGGATAGCAGTAGGAAGGTGTTTTTATTTTCTATCTTTCAAGGTTTGAGATCCCTGTATCAACTTTGGTTAAGTGAACAAGTTGGAGTTAGTAGAAAAAGAATATTTCGTTGTTCCCTCTGCATGATTGAAATATCTTACTATTTGAAAAAAAAAAAAAAAAAACTGGGGAGGGGGATGGATCTCAGTAACAGATGCTACACTTGTGACTAAATGAATCAAAACATCAAAATTAAATTCATTTCATGGAATGTTCGGGGTCTAAATGAACGGAAAAAGAGACTAGCGGTACGAGAAACCTTCTTATTGGAAAAGCCCGACTTAGTCTGTCTGCAAGAAACAAAGTTAGATAGAATCGATCAAAGAGTGATTAGAGAAATATGTGGGCTAAGATTGCAGAAATACGAGGATTAATGTCCCAAGGAACCCGAGGAGGCATAATAATTGCATGGACACCGACAAAATTTACCCTTATTCAATCGGACGAGAGAGCCCACAGCTTGAGCCTTTTACTTAAGAATAATGTCGATGGAACTAGATTTTGGTTCTCAGGGATTTATGGACCATCCACATCGCAAGAACGATCTGCGTTTTATGAGGAGTTATCTACGATTAGACCAGCTGACAACACACCTTGGATAATAGGTGGGGATCTCAATATTACTCTGGATTTTGAAGATCGAAATAGCAACACGCCAGCAGAAATGCGAGCCACCTTAAATTTTGCAAATTTGATTTCTTCACTGGGACTAATAAACACAACACTACACGGGAGGCGTTTCACATGGTCTAACGAGAGGCAGCAACAGCACATGGCACGACTCGACAGATTCTTAATCTCAACGGAATGGAACAGGAAATATCCGAACTCACATCAACAAACGTTAGCCAACACTTCTTCGGACCACTGCCCGATCCTCTACATAGCAAGCACCAGATGAGACAGGTCAAAGTTCTTTAGATTTGAGAATTGCTGGCTAAGACAACAACAGTTCACAGAAATGATCAAGGAAACATGGCTCGGCATGGATCAGGCACAATCAGCTGAACAATTGCAGTTGAAGTTAGCAAGGCTTCAAAAATGCATAACAGAATGGACAAAAAATAAACAGGAACATCAGAGCAGCTCCAAGTATGTCGGGACTATCTGGAATGGATCGATAAAGTCAAAGAAAGGCGAAACTTGACTCCACTTGAGAAATACATCACGGCCACAATCAAAGCGCGATATGCGACATTAGCACTATATGAAGAGGACATGTGGAGGCAAAGAGCACGCACAAAATGGGAACTAGAAGGCGACAGAGGTACGAAATATTTCCACACAACCGCGTCGATATCAAAGAACCACAACAACATAGCAGAGATAGAACATCAAGGAGAAACATGCTCGGATCAGACCTCCAAGGCAAAGGTTTTCTTCGATCATTATGTCAGCCTAATAGGTACGCATTCTCACACAATGCCACACATACAGTGGGATAACCTATATCCAATATCGGATGATCAGTCAGACTTGGGTAGTTGGCAATGCCTATCACACTACATGAAGTAAAGGAGGCCATTCAGCAATGGCCTAACCACAAGAGTCCCGGACCGGACGGTTTCTCGGGAGAATTTTACAAATTCTTTTGTGATATCATAGCACCAGACTTATGTTCCGTGTACCAGACCACAACAGCAAAAGGCGAACCATTGACATCTCTGAATAGTTCATACATTGTATTGTTGCCCAAAAAGTCCGCTCCTAGTACGGTCCACGACTACCGCCCCATAAGCCTTCTACATGGAGTTCAAAAAATTTTCTCAAAGATATTGGCCAACCGGTTGCAGCATAAACTACCCAAACTGCTTCACAACGCACAAACAGGATTTCAAAAAAATAGACAGATCACGGAAAGCTACATCTACGCACAGTGCATCCTACATAGAGCCAAAAGGATTAAGCTTCCGGTCGCCATTTTCAAGGTCGATTTTGCAAAAGCATTTGACACGGTCAGTTGGGAATTCATCGGGGAGGTCATGCGCCAACAGGGCTTTCCGAGTGAATGGATATCCTGGATAGAAAAAACAGTCTTAACAGGTTTTTCACAAATCATGATAAATGGTCTGCTCGGGAAAAAGATCAAGTTAAAGCGCGGGGTCAGACAAGGAGACCCACTCTCACCGCTTTTGTTCATTCTTGCAATTGACTTTCTTGCCCGATACGCGCAAAAACTTATAGACATGCAAGCACTGAGAATGCCCTTTCAGGATATGACACCATGTTTACTCTACGCCGATGATGCGCTATTTTTTGTGAAGCCAGAAGTCCAGCAATTACAGGCACTGCAGATCATGCTCCTCGTATTCGGAAAGCTGTCCGGATTAACTGTCAACCTGGCAAAGTCTGAAATACTAATCTCCCAAGGAGCTCAGGAGGAACAACAAGAGTTAGCAAATATACTTGGATGCAAACTAGGCAGCTTTCCTTTCACATACCTTGGTCTTCCATTATCAAACAAAAGATTGCCAAGATCAGCGTTTCTACCACTGATTCAAAGGATGAGTATGCGCCTGGTCGGTTGGGCTGCAAAGCACCTTTCTATTGCAGGAAGGATAGTGCTAATCAACTCGATACTGACCTCAATACCGACATACTACATGACGTGCCTTAAAATGCCGAAGTGGGTAATTAGCAAAATGGATAAGATAAGAAGGACATTCTTATGGCATGGAGCCTCATCAGAAACAAAGAAAATGAGCTTAATAAATTGGAGTACGGTATGCAGACCGAAAGAGCATGGAGGGCTGGGAATCATGGATTTAGAAAACTTCAATCAAGCGCTTCTACTCAAGTGGGTTTGGCAATGGGGAAGGCCAGAAAAGACATTATGGAAACCACTCATGCAACACCGCGTAACACCGCAGACGTTATTGCCAGACGTGCCTCTTTTCACAAAAGAAACAAAGACTTATATGCCATTCTGCCGCATGTCCTTCCAATACAAACCAGGTAATGGACGGAAAATCTCTTTATGGAACCACAATTGGGGCTATGGCATACTAAGACTTGAATTGCAAAACTTGTTTACACATGCCGGGGACCCTGACATCACCCTCGCAGAAGCCAAACAAGCCAACACAATACACGACTTGTTCACACACCAGTTAACAACCCTGGCATGCGAAGAGTTAGCAACCTTGCAACAAAAACTGGTACAACTTAACCTAAATTGGCAAGAGGAAGATGGAATTCAATGGCAATGGTCGGATACTGGAACATATACCGTCAAAAGCGCATATCAAAGACTGCAGGATGGACCACGAATACAAACCTCAATTCATCGAATTTGAAAACTACATATACCACCACGGATGAAGGTATTTGGATGGCTTTTGATAAGAAATAAACTTTTAACAGTTGACAATCTCAACAAGCGAGGATTCCAATTAGTCAACCGATGCACTCTATGTAAAGCACATCAGGAAACTGCAAGACACCTGTTCAACAATTGCCCTTTCTCAAGAGCTCTGTATGAAGAAATGGCACGGACGATACCTGAACAAATGGCAATGGTGAACAACACCTCATCCAAAACCAAGGTCTTAACAAGAACAAGAATTGCCATAGGGCATAGGTCGGCTTTACTAATGACATTTTTCATCCTCTGGCGAGAACGATGTGCTCGAACATTTACAGAAGGAAGCAAAGGCATTGACGAACTCAAGAACGAAGTTCTTTGGCAGATGCAATTTTTCGAAGCAAGAACACACGGGACAACAACAACTCAACATACATAAATATCTCTTTTAACTTCCTTCCCTTTACTGTTCTCTTTCTGTTTTTCTTTTCTACATGTTTTTAGGCTTTTTTTTTTTTCTTTAAAAGCTCAACTGTTTTGAGCTCTCTTGTTTTTTACCTACTGGGCGTTACAAACCCCTTGTAACAGACAATTTATCAATGAAAATACGGGCTCGACCCATATTTTTCTTCAAAAAAATTTATGATTAATGTAATACTTGCATATATACTCAAAAGCATAAATTAAGTTTCCAAAAAATAAATATAAGTTGGTATCTATCAACCTGGTACTCTTTTGCAAAAATTTTTTTGTAATGGTATGTTATAAAAACTCCCTTAATTTCTCACATGTGATAAAATAGTTACTCAAACTTTAAATTTTGACAGTCATCTTTCTAAATTTTAAGGTTTTTATAATTAGCATCCACTATCTGCAATTTATTTCAAAATGTCTCGTTCACTTCGAAAGCGAAAGTTGAGATTAACTTTTAGTCGAGCAATAGAAATTTGATGCCTATTTAAACGTAGGTGGGCTGTTCTTGAAATTCGTGTCACAATTAAAAAAGGTCTGAATTTAATAATTAGAAGTGAGTTACTGGGTGATCCGAATTCATGCATCCATGCCTGGAGCTTTTTGCCGCGCCTTTTCAATTAAGAAACTGTAACGCGCCAAAATCGGCACCATCTCGATTTCTGTTTCTTTATACCACCACTAAGGCTGTGCTCCAGAAATAATGGCGCAGAGGAAGGGGAAAGAAAGAAAAGAGAGGGATTAACGCTAATTTCACTCTTGCTACACTCCGATTTAGAAGTGACAAATCTCATAACTTCTGTACAGCAAACTCATTCTTTTTTCCCTCTGCTTCTCCTTCGATTTTTATCTTCTGGAGCAAGAGAACGACTCAATCAGATCCGATCTACTGGCCTTCCCCTCCGCTCCTTCCTTTCTCTTTAATTAATGAACGATATTTCACTTCTTTTAAAGCACCGCCTAAAATCAAACAAAACAAGCTTATCATGCACATCAATATCTTTACTCCTCATTTTTCTCGCTTCTCCAATTCTTCATTCACTTCAAACTTTAAGAAAACATTTATTCAGAAAGAAACCAAGAACATAGAGAAAATAAATTCAAAATTGAAACACGCTAAAGTTCACACCATCACTAAAATCAAAGAACACATGCTTATCACGGCCTTCAATATCCCTTTATCCCCAATTTTTCTCGCATTATAATTTTTTTTTTTCGTTTCAATTTAAAATATCGACACCTACTAGCTTCATCCTCAAATCATTAGCAGAAAAAGAAGAAGAATCATTAGCAAAATTAATTCAAGCTCGTGCCGATGAAGCCGAAATGCATACTACTCAATTCAATCCTCTCTCTTTCGGCTCTTTCTATCCTCCTCTTCCTACTAACCTTCCACCTCAACCTGAGAACCGTACACAAGTCGTTTAACCCTGTGCCAGCTCAGCAAAACTTGTCTCTCCTAATCGGCATTTTGACGCGTGCAGACTTGCACAGTCATCGACACTTCCTTCGCTTGGTCTATGGGGCCCAGCGAACCCCGCCAGATGTGAAAATTCACGTCAAATTTGTTTTCTGCAGACTGACAAAGGTTGAGCAACGCCTTCTAATCGCTTTAGAGGTTTTGCGGTTCGATGATATCATCATCTTGAATTGCACCGAGAACATGAATTTCGGCAAGACTTACGAGTTCTTTTCATCGCTGCCAAAAATACTCCCACAACAGTATGACTATGTTATGAAGGTATGTACTTGATTTCAGTGGCAGGACTAAAACATTAAGATTGAGGAATTAAATAAGTAAGTGCCATGTAATTTTATTTTATGAAAGATGATAATAATATTAATTTTAGTAAAGATTATAATTTTAAAGGATGAAGATGAATAATTTCAATTCATAGAGGGTGCTTAACTGCTTATATAACCCTCAGCTCCCTGCTTGAGTTGGTTACACAGAGGGGTGGATTTCTTGACCTGCATTTTTTTATCTAATTAAATCTATTGGGATTTAAAGAGATATTATAAGTAGGAAAATATTTAAGAGATATTATAAGTAGGGAATTACCATGCACTTAGTTTATATTGATTACAAGTGCTTCTAATATTAATTGTCACCCTGCATTTTTCTCAGGCGGATGATGATGTGTTTATAAGATTAGAAGGGCTTTCACAATCCCTAAAGAAATTGAAGAGAGATGATTTATACTACGGATTTGTTCTACCATGCACAAGTTATAACCCTTATTCCGGGTACATGGCAGGAATGGGGTTTATTCTCTCATGGGATCTGGTACAATGGATCGCTGTTTCCGATATTCCTGCCCAAAACCAGGTCACTTTTTCCTCTCTCTTTTTTTTTTTTTGCATGAATACTGGAGAGTTATTCGGAGGATAAAACGCTTTTCAGGATCAATTTTTTTATTTTTAGAAAATAAAAATCAATTTTTATAAGAACTAATCTTTGATCTGATTTAGTGGCAAAAGAACATGTTCTTTAAGTGGAAGGTGATAAATTCAAAATACGGATGGAGGAAATCATTTTTTTTTCCTCACAAATTTTCCCTTAGAAATTATCCAATCACATTTTCTTGCATGTTAACGTGACAAATTTTCTCTTAACGACGTTATCGTACACACAAGACAGACAAATTTTTGTGATATATAGTTGTAAAATGAAATACATTTCAACTAAATTCTTGATAAAAACGGAAAATAATATATACCGCGGTTAATTGATTTTAACTGAACTTTCAGGTCGGGCCGGAAGACAAATTAGTAGGACAATGGTTAACATGGGGAAATAAAGGAAAAAACAGAGTAACCGAGAAACCCGGCATGTATGACTTTCCCGACACAAACGGGAGGTGCTCTCATGCGCTTATACCGGAGACGGTGGCGGTGCATAGGCTCAAGAGATGGGATAGGTGGGTTCAAGTATTGCAATTTTTCAATGTGACTAGGGTTAGACCATCAAAGATGTACTCCTTTGACAAGTAATTATTAATACGCTTGTTGTTTTTTATAATTATGGAATGTAGCATGGTGATTAATTGGTGATACAATTATTTATCTTTCTAGGGAGCTTGTGAACAAATTTGATCAGAGGTAATATATATATACCGACTCCGAACCGAGCCAAGATTCTATTATTGGGAACTAAATTTTTTTATTAAAACACAAAGTTTAAAAATATATAAGAGTGAGCCTATGGTACTATGCATAGCACAGATTAGTCCGTACTACGGAGTTATATTTTTACTTTGAAAATTCTAATGGTTAATCTGAACCGTTCAACGTGATTCCCGCATGAATATGTACTTGTAGACTAAATTTTCTATTTTTTCAAAAAATTTTACTATATTTTAAAATAGGTAGAAAATCACCTGATCTGAAAATTCTGGACTATCCAAAAACAGTGATTTTCTACCTATCTAAAAGAAGCAGTAAAAAAATTCTTAAAAATAGAAAATTTTGTCCACAAAGTATATTCTGATATGGATATCATGTGAACTGTTTGGATTGGCCATTAGAATTTTGGAAACAAAAATATTGATTTGTAGTACGGACCAATCCATACTATGCATAGTACCATAGACTCACTCAATATATAATTATATTCACGATAAATTTAAATACTTGTTGTAGTTAAGAGTTAAATTTTAAGTACATAATTTATTATATTAACGTATTAAATCAGTTATATGTTAGTGGATCAAATTTTGTCTTTTCATGTTGAAACGGACGATTCAAACTACTCAATAAAATTTAAATATTAAAATTAATTAATTGCATTTTATTTTTTAATTTTGTATTCCTTTTTTGAAATCTTTATGTATTTAATAACTACAAATACACTTGTATTGATATATTTTTAAGGAATTAGGAGCTCTATACTTATTTACATTATTTGACAGAAAATACGTTTCAATTTCGTATATATTCATATTTTTTGAAGAAACTAGTTTTATTTATTTATTTGACAACAAATATATATTGCAAATAATAAGACTTCTATGAAACTCAAAACCCCAAGTTTAGATCTCTTATCTACTCAATAATAAAATTAATTTCTTTTGTTTATTTTATTTCCACGTGTAGCGGTTATTTCCTTCTCAAATATCTGCCTTTAATTTATTGACACTTCCCTTTTTATAATCTAGAATTACAAAATGAAACAAAAAAGACCCATCCAGTATACAAAAAGAAAAAGACCGGATTTGTATGTTGAACCAAATTTCCGGGTTTATATAAAAACTGGCCAATGCATTCATTTTTTTCCGGGTCATATACTCGGACAATCTTCTTCATGGATCGAACCAGCTTAAAATTTGGGTCCGGTTTTTCCCGGTCTAACCAGCAGTGCGATACGAGGTTATTTTGATCACCGGGCAAACCGGCCCTTTTGAGAAAAAAACAATAGAACAAGTTTAGGCGAATTTATAAGATTTTTAACTTAATTGCCAAACGTTTCTTGCATTTTATAGCCATCTCTCGATTTTATTTCGAAAAAAATATACATTGTAAAATTATAAAATTATTTTGTATGCAGAAAAATTTGGACAAAAACAAATATATTTTTTAAATCATTGAAAATTTATGTAATAATAAATAACATGATTATTCAACAAAATAACATTACATCTCAGACATATCAAATACTTAATTTAAAAAAAAAAAGAGAAGCATAATATAAAAAGTATTCGGTGAAAAAATAAAAAAAGAGAAAAATTACACTGGATAGATAAAATTATTAATTAGTACTCAGTCGTCCGGTGAAATAGCTCTTTTGTGGAAAACACAAATTTACGAGGACTAATTGCAAGTTATTGTCTCCCAAGTCCCAACGAGTCCGCTTCCTCTGAGGTAACAGAATATTTGAATTCAGATCCGGGCCTTCCCGTCAGAATTGGGTAAATTTAGCCCGTCCGATCAGAATCCGAGTCAATCCGGTCCGAGGTGGAATGCACGACCACTTTAATATCCGTGCCTAGCAGATCGAACGGTTCAGATCTAAACTCAAAATTTCTGTTACCTCAGGTGATATGTCTGAAGTCCGAAGTCCGAACTTCCAATTGCTTCTTCGATCTCCCGTAGAAACAGGCCAGAAGCAACCCCGAGAGAGAGAGAAGAGAGAAAGAGAGAAAGAGAGAGAGGAGCAAGCAGTAATGGAGACGATGTGCTCAGAAGAGGCGATGAAGTACATATGGGAAGGTGCCATACCACTTCAGATTCAATTACACGAATCCGAGATCACTTCTATCCCTCCTCCTCCCCCTCTCATGGTACCTCTTTCTGGGAGCGCGTTTGCGTTTATTTGTTGTACTTCTCTAACTCATTAGTATCTTTTCTTAAGCTGTGGCAAGGAAACCTAAAGGTCAATTTTACAATTATTATTCTGACAATCAAGATTTTAGTTTCTAATTTCCAAAATATCAGATGTATGTAGGAAATGTGAATTAAGGCCATGGAATAAGCCTGTTCCAATTCTACCTTTTTCTTTTGTTTAATTCATCTTATTCTTATTCCAGTATTGTTCTTTTCATTTACGTTTCAAATTAACTAGTAATATTTCACTCATTTTCTCTTCTCCTTTGGTAGATATTGGGTCTGAGAATTGGGTATTTGCCTTTATTAATAGCTCCTCTAAAAGCTCATTTCAGCAGTGTGCTTCCTCCTGGTACTGATAATGTCTGGTTTGACTATAAAGGCTTACCACTCAAGTGGTATATACTTTTTTATATTTCAAATCAAGTTGCATTTTTACTTGCATGCATATATCCAGTTTTGTTGGTACGTATCAGAACGGTATTATTTGTTTCTAGTCAGTTAACCTCAGTTTTGCAACCTAGCTTTCATTGCATAATCCAAGTTAAACTTTCTTTATGTATTAATCTACTTTTGCCTATATAGGTATGTACCAACGGGTGTTCTTTTTGATCTACTATGTGCGGAACCTGAAAGGCCTTGGAACCTAACAGTAAGATTTTTTTTTATGTTAATTCTTTTGAAATGTTATCAATTGAAAATATTCTTAAAATTAGTAATTGTTTTTCAAGTATTTGTAAACGCACTTATCTAATTCTTGTAGAGCTAGATCTCATAGATCATATTCCTCACTTTATTGTATTCTCATAATTTTCTGTAAGCATACCCTTTGTTTTCAGCTAATTTACAGAGAAATGTGTCTCAGTTACAAAAAAAGTCCATAGGTTTTCACAAACTGCTAAAATATCTTGTCATTATTAAGTAAAAGGAAAAGCAACACTCTTCTGTTAGTTTATGTTTAACACTGTGATACTAACATATAATCTAAATTCCAAATATACCCTTGCTATTTATCATATCTAAAGCTGTATATTGATTACTTCTCTTTCCCATTTCTTATTCTTCCCAAAATTCGAAAATGTTTTTTTTTTGGCCACCAAGAAATGAATTATCTATCAATGGACAATAGTGTAAAACTGCTAGATCAAAAGAAGATGTTGACAATATAGGAGGTTGGCTTTTGGAAAGAAGAGAGAGAAAGTGTTAAGATTAAATTGGAAGGGAGATGAAATCAAGTGTGAGAAGGAGAATGGGAATTTTTCATGGAAATAAGAAAGACAAGGAGATAAATGGGGTCTTCATTTTTGGATATACTAAATCTAGCTAATTAAGGTTTAATTGTACTTGCTCAGATTATTCTTAATTGACTCAGTTAAGTAAAAGGTTACAGTAGGGGTGTTATTTTAAAATTTCTTAAAAATAGGTTCCTTTTTTTTGTGGCAATTGCATTCAAAATTTTTTTTCTGCAATTTAGGCATTATACTAGGATGGTACTTTTTTTTTTAGTTTATACTCTACAGGGTTTTTGAAACTGCAAAGAATGATTTATTCACAATTTTCTCATGCAGGTTCATTTTAGAGGGAGCCCCGGGGATGTTTTGACCCCATGTGAAGGGGAGGAAAGTGTGAAATGGAGCTACATAAATTCACTTAAAGAGGTTGCCCCTCTATTTCAAAACAATATTTTTTATTTCATGCATTTTGGAAAATCAGGTGAGGAATGGAAACAATAAGAAATAATCATGGCGCTTGATCGTGGAAAGAAAGATATGAAAGGCGGAATTGTGATTTTGGTACCTCAACTTTTTCACTTTGTTCTGATTGGACCCTAAACTATAGTTTAGTTAAAACCGGTCCCTTAACTACGCATGGATATTCAAATCGATCTTGCCTTCTTTCTGTTTATTCTTTATTATTATCCTTGGATTCTTTTGGATTTGTGCACATATTCACATAAAATATAATTTCATCATCTGATTAGCTCCATGATGTCCTTAAAATGGTCCTCATTTAACTTGTCGGAAATTGTGTCAAAGGCATCTCACAAAATGATGTGATTGTTTGTGTTTGATTAATAGTTTTTTAATGTAGCTGTATTCTTTTGTACTTGCATTTTTCATATGTTGGTAAACATTGAAGGAAACGAACAACTTGTTTCATAGATACCACATCAGTTGAAGAAAACATCACCAACCATTAGAATTTTAAACATTTTGAATTAGTTCAAGCCCCAATACAAACAAAATAAAATTTGGGAGGGATCCAATGCCCATGTTTTTGGTGTCGTTCATGACCATTCTTTTTCATTACTAATTCAAAATCTAATTTTCAAAATGAAAAATGTGAACTTGATCTCGATCTCGATCTTGCTCTATCTGAGGGCATAAAAAAATTCAACGGGCTATTGTGACTAATTTGTTGTGCTATACCTTTTGATGTTGTGAAAAAATGAACTCCAAATTTAATGATTTTTTGTGTGAATGCCTTGCCCTCTAGATGGAACAAGATCAACAGTTCACATTTTTTCCTTGGAATTAAGTTTTGATTTATAGATGAAAAAATCCTGGTCATGATGGGCTCCAAAAACATTGGGGACCAAAATTGCATAACAACCATGAAAAAACATTAAAAACCAAGAAAACTTGAGAAGATTCTTTTCTTGGTTTCCTTATTTATTTATATATATTGTTTTCGAAATTCAGGCTGCATATGTTATAAATGGAAATTGTAAGAATGTGATGAATATGTCTCAAGCTGATCAATATGATCTATGGCAGTCGTTATTAAAAGGTAATGACTCCTGTTTAATTTCTTGTGAATAAACTACATAAATGTTTTGTTTTCTCAGTTCCATTAGATATTCCCATTTTAACAAAAAATTTAGTGCTTTGGTCCTTGAAGCTCCGATCAAAATCTCTTATGATAATACCACCAAAAATCTTTTATTTTAAAATAATATGGTTTTAAATATTATCAGGCAATATGGAAGGCTACATGAAGATATCATCGAAGCTTAAGCTCGGACCCTTCGGAGAAGACTCTTTGCCTTCTGACGAATCAGAAACTGTTGCATCCTCCAGACCATGTAATAATTTGTTTTTGCTTATCTATTTTAGTTCTCTATTTTAACAAGTCATGCTGGGTGGCAAACGTACTTACTATAAGACATGATCCAGACCGGAGTCAGTTTTCAATCCAGAAAAGAGTGAAATGCAAAGGTTTTCCTGTATTGTACAGTCAAATCTCTCTACCACTGGTACAGACTGCTTGGTACAGTAACCCCTGGTTTGTATCAGTCTAAGTTATAAATTGATATTATTAAGTTAAGAAAGTCTAACCAAGGCACAAAACCCTAACTAATGTTACTCAACCTGGGCTCCTCTTCTAGAATGTTGTTTAGGGGGTATTGTTGCTAGTACATTTTGCTACTGTGCTTCTACAATTCTTGTTGTTAGTTACTTTTATAATAAAAATATTTGGCTCAGGTAGGATACCAGTACGGTTGTACATAAGAAGTGTAGGAAAGGAAATTGTGGAGATAGAGGATGCACCAATTGTTGATTCTTGGGATAAAATATCCTACATCAACCGCCCTTTTGAGATGTACAAGGAAGAAGGTATGCATTTTTCCCTACTTTCATGCCAATTTGTCACCGTTTTCCATAGTATTCTTTATTTATTTATTTTTTAAAGAAAGTGGTACATTTGTATGTACCACTGATTCCATTACAAAATTATTAAATATTTCATAAAAGACAGTTCAAGCTAAAGCAATGAGACAATCCCCAAAGACCCCACTGGTATCAAGCAGCAGTGCCGGTACCAGTTCGAAAGACCCCATAACATATCATTTTCTTCCCTATACAAGCAGTGGTACAAGATAATATACTTTAATTGACTCTCCTTTTTTTTTTATCTGCTCCTGAAGAAAAGGAAACACAACTAATAGTTATAGCATCTTTTATGTGAACTGAACTTATACGTATAAGTCTCAAATAAGCGCAGGGAAGCCGCACAGCGGGCTCTATGTATTGATAAAATAATAAAAACTTTGTGGGATGGATATGGTACTGGCTGATACATGCCGATCAAGTAAAATTGACTGGTGCAGTACCTATAAATGTAACTCAATCTTTCTGAAGACTTTTGTTTCCAATGGAATGAATATACATCGCGGATGACATTTATTTTAGAGTGAGGCTATGACACCATGCATAGCGTGGATTGGTCCATACTACGGATCAATATTTTCATTTATAAAGTTCAAATAGTCGATCTGAACCGTTTAACATGATATTTATATGAAAATGTACTTGTAATCAAATTTTACATTTTTTAGAATTTTTTTACTATTTTTTAGATAGGTAGAAATCACTATTTTTAATGGTCTAGATTGATTCTGTACATATCTAAATAAATAAGTAAATATTTTTTAAAAATGAAAAATTTGATCTACAAGTACATTTTCATATGGAGATAATGTTGAACTGTTCAGATTGATTGTTTGGACTTTGAAAATGGAGATATTGATCCATCAGTACTGACCAATACTTGCTATTTTAACACGTTGCACATTTGCGCTAGTGAAGTGGTTGGTATTAATCAGTTCAATTATTTCCTGACATTTTAGGCGGCTATGTGAGCTTAAAACAAGCCATGAAATCTCTACTACCGGAAATTTTCGACACCAATTCTTCACAGGATGAAGGATCAAGTAATAATCCAAAAGATCCAAATGCACCTGATTTTGAGGATGAGAGTATGAAATTGATACTTGTTAGGGTTCAAGGGATAGAACTAGACATGGATATCCCCTTTTTCTGGGTGGCTAATTGTTTGAAAAACCCCGAATTTTACCTTCACATATGCCTGTTTATCTCAAACCAACCTAAATTGAGGTGAACAAAGCTTATCAGCATGACCTTGTACAAATGTCATTTTTATTCTTTATCTTGTTAGATTTGTTTTGTTTCACATGTCATTGAGTATTAGTTTAATTAGCTTTTGTTGCCATTTTAGTTTATGGTTGGCTAGATTTTTCTTCTTATTGTTTACAAAATTGAAATGGATTTGTTTATCCAATTTGTTTCTGTAATTAAACGAAATCAATTTAGTTTATGTGATTTCATGAGAAGCAAACAAATTAAGAAATGAATGATTGTAAATTTTCTTGGTAAGTGATCAAATCCTAGATTTAAAATCAGATAACAATCAAATACAATGCATTTTCACAAGCATATTTTATAGATACTGTGAATTCTAGCTGAATAAATGTTATATTTTTAGTCTGTTCTGGAACTTGGACTATTTCTACTGGAGTTATACATCACTAGTTTTGTTTCTTGTTAAGCAATCAAATCTTAGATTCAAACACAAACTGCATTTTCATAAGCATATTTTATTGGAAATTGGGATTCTAGTTGAAATAAATGTTGTATTTTTAGGGCCTGTTTGGCAATAATAATTTTTGTGGGAATTGAATTTTTTGGCTATGTATTTCGTTAACTTCAATTTGTCAATTTTCAAATGAAAGGAATCCATGAAAAAAATTAAAAAACTTGGGTGTTTGTGAGTACGGATTTTGTTTTTAAGAATTTTTTTTTTTGTACTGTTGAAAGGTCTCTATTGCTACTAACCGAAAACTTTATATATGGGGGAGTTCTCCAATTGAGTGATAAAGAAATCATCAAAGTGGGGCTGTTGCAAGTAAAACACATACTTAATTGCAGCAAAGTATACATAGCTATTAAAAAAAACATTAAATAGTTATTAAAAAAAAACAGGAGGCGAGATGCTGTTATATTATTCATAATTCATTATATATGCCTGATACTGGTAACTAGTTTATTTACTTATTAGAACATTTAACTTATCTTTAAAAATAAAAAAAATATTCAGCTTTAGGGTATACATGTCCTCAGAATATCTGGATAAGTGAAGACGTTTAACTTTTCTAGTTTATTTACTAAGAATTTTACTCAATTTTCTTCATGCAGAAAACCTTTGTCAGAAGTTACAGCCTGTTGACACTAATTTTTTGCTCATATGTTTTCAAATATAAGACTGCTGTGTTTACCAAACAAAACTTCAAAATAGAAAAATATATAACATTGAGGCAGGAATATTCTGTGCTTTTATTCTATTTTCTTGGTAGTATATTGTATACACACTAATTAAAAATTTAAAATTCATCCCCTTTTCTTTGGTAATGAGAATGAAAATTAAAATTAGACTTCCAAACACTTCATGTGAAAAAAAAAAGAGTGAGCCTATGGTGCTATGCATAGCACGGATGGCTAGTGTGCTACGGCTCAATATGGTACTTTTTAAAATCCTAACGGTCGATCCAACCGTTCAATGTGATAACCATATGAATATGTACTTGCAAACTAAATTTTATATTTTTTTGAATTTTTTTACTATTTTTTTAGATAGGTAGAAAAATCCTATCTAAAAAAATTCTGGACCATCAAAATTCTACCTATCTAAAAAAATAGTAAAAAAATTCGAAAAAATATAAATCGTGTGCACAATTTTGCATTTGTTTTAAAATTCGTGTGCACGAATCTTAATTAGATCGGACGGTCTCGAAACCCATCGGACCCAAGCTGCTCTCTTGGAACTTGGCCTATTTTTAGTAGAGCCATACATCAGAAGTTTTGGAATTGTACAGGAAGGTGCCAAGTATAGTGATGTTATGCTGTTTGCGTCAACATCCAATTTTCAAATGTTACAAAAACGGCCTATGTCATGCCTCCTTATTCCCGTTGCTAAAGCATGTGCAGTTTTATGAAGAGACACCAACCGCTATTTGAAAAGCACCAATTCTCTCAAAGGATAAGAATAACTTATATTAAGTATTCCTCTCATAAGAATGTTCCAGGGTTGGCGCCAACCGCCATTTCTTTCAAAAGCACCGGGTCTCTAAAAAAATGACTTCTTTTTAATTTTAATAATGAAACATAGAATGTGGTATTCATAAAGGTTAGATTCAGACGGTTTAACTTAAGTCAAATCTCCAAGGGTCACGCTCAACCAAAAGTTTTCTCAATTTGATAGTTCACAACAACCATTAAAAAATACCTTAGGTTAACCAATAATTTATTTGTAATGCTGTTTAATAATTATCTGTAGTCTTCTTGACAAACAATTAGTTGCAGCTTGACAAACAATTAATCTATAGGATTATTGGAGGTCAAACCACCAATCTCAGATCCGTTAAGGGATTTACGTCGGTGGTTATTTTTAGATATAAAAGGAGCAATAAATACCTTTACCTTTATTTCTAAAATAACCAATGATGTAAATCCCTTAACGGGCCTGAGGTTAATTAAATCCTAATCTTCATTATTCTTGTTAAAAATGATTGAGAATAAAGGGATTTGATCTCAGTCATCCATCATCGATCAATAGGCTAGGATTAAAGTAGAAAAGGCAAATTCTATTTTAGGCAAAAGTACCAACGGTACACTGTTCATAGGTACCGAAAATAGAAACATAGGAAACAGTATAATACCAACGGCTAATTAGCCACTGTAAATTACATATAGCAAACCCCACTGTAAAGAAATCGACATTGTGAATGAAATACAATTTTCTCCTCAGATTTTCATACAATTCAACATGGTATCAGAGCAGTGCTCGATAATCCAATAATCTCCATAACCCCTCATAATCCAATATCAGTAACACATAATACTGAAAAAATCACAAGAAGAAATTTCAAACAAAAGCAAGGATGTCACAAATGGGGCAGCACTCAAACGAAGCTACCAACTATTCGAGACTCACCAATACCTTACTCAATGATAGAAATTATCTATCTTGGGCAAAATCAGTAACTCTATCCCTGAGTGGAAGAGAAAAAATCGAATTCATCACTGGAAAAAATACAAAACCAAAAATCATAGACCCAGCAAAACCAGCAGAGAAAGAAAAGCACGCAATACGACAATGGCAAGCCACAGATCACAAAATCATGGCTTGGCTATTAGATTCCATGGAACCCCAAATTTCAGACCTCTTCCTTCACAGCAGTACCACATCACACGGCCTATGGGAAGATGTCAAAGCATTCTTCGGCCAACAACAAAATCATGCACACATATTCAAACTCAAACAAGAAATTCACACAGCAAAGCAAGGCACAATGACCAACACCGAATACCTTGGCATCTCAAGAAAAAATTCGATGAACTCAAAATCTATAGACCTCTCACAACAGACCTCAAAGAGCTCCAAAAAAGGCAACAAGAGGATGAGATTTTTGTGTACCTCGCGGGTTAGACGATAGCTACGAAGCCGTAAAGTCACAAATACTCCTCGGGGCCGAACTTCCCTCCTACTCAGCCGTGGCTGCCATGATACACCGAGAAGAGACTAGACGGAAGACCATGGGCGGTCCACAAGCCAAGACCGGCGAGGGACACGAGACCCACGGCCTCGCCGCTAGAAACTTCAAAAACCCTAATTTCCAAAATCGGCAAAATTCGAAAGAGAGATGCTCTCACTGTAAAAAAGAAGGGCACAATCATGAAAGGTGTTGGTTCCTCCATCCACACTTCAACCGAAAAAATGGAAGACAGCGGCAGCGGAGAGTATTGGGAGAGGAGGCGACGGAACGAAGAGAGAAGAGGCGAAAAGGAAGAGAAGGGGTCGAGACCCAATTACACAGCGCAAACCCAAACCCAAACCAAAAATGACCCAAGAGTGTTCTCTGCGCAAACCCAAACCGAACCGGCTTATTTTTCAGAAACGGGTCAAGCGGGTCAGCATCCAGCGGGTCAGATGGGTATAAGACTGAGGATCAAATGCAGCAGATGCTGAAGCAGTTCTCTGTGTGGTTCTCTAAGCAAAACGCCTCTGGTTCATGTGGTACTGTTTCTCAATTCCAAAATTTAATTTATTTGACCAAATAATTGTAGATAGTGGTGCTACCGATCATATGTTTGGTAATAAACAATTGATTACCAATTTAGACCCGAAAAATAATGATCAATATGTAGTGGTAGCAAACGGTATGAAGACAAAAATAGATGGCATAGGCAAAATCAACCTTTTCAACAAAAAAATTGATAATGTACTATATTTAAAATCATTTCCTATAAATTTAATCTCGATAAAAAGATTAACACAAGATTTTAATTGTGAGGCAATCTTTCTTGTAAAATGTTATATTTCAGGACCGGAAAACCGGAAAGACGATTGGGAAAGGTTTTCTTAAAAATGGACATTACATTTTGAATCTACAAAAATTGAGTTTAGGTGCTTCCGCAAAATTAGTTAGTTGTGATCTATGGCACAAGAGACTTGGACATCCTTCCGATAAGATTTTAACTAGTATTGTAGAATTTCCAAATTTAAATTGTATCAATTGTGATGTTTGTAAAATGGCCAAACAAACAAGGCTTCCTTTTCCTCATTTAACTAGTAGAAGTGAAGCCATGTTTAATTTGGTTCATTCCGATGTATGGGGACCGGCCCCAATTAATTCATATAATGGATTTAGATATTTTGTTATATTTATTGATGATTTTTCAAGAGTTACTTGGTTATATTTGTTAAAATCAAAAGATGAAGTATTTAAATGTTTTGAAGAATTTCTAAATTTAATAGAAAATCAATTTGATACTAAACTAAAAAATTTTAGATCGGACAATGGTACGGAATTTATAAACAAAAATTTCACAAATCTTTTTAGAATTAAAGGGATTATACATCAAACAACATGCATAAATACACCCGAACAAAATGGAGTTTCGGAAAGAAAAAATAGACATTTGTTGGAAATGACAAGAGCATTATTATTTCAAAATAATGTTCCCAAAATATATTGGTCGGATGCCATTCTTTGTGCCAGTCATCTAATTAATCGATTGCCAAGTAGTGTACTTAATAATAAAAGTCCATTAGAAATTCTTTATCAACAAAATATAATCTAAATTATTTAAGAGTATTTGGTTGTGTATGTTGGATAGAGATTCAAAGAAAGGATAAGTTAGATTATATGTCAACAAAATTTTTTTTTTTTTGGATATTCTTCTTTTAAGAAGGGATATAAATGCTATGATCCAAAAAATAAAAAAACTATATTTTTCTAGAGACGTTATATTTTGTGAAGAGGAACCATATTTTAAAAATAAAGAAATAATTGATGAGCTACACACTAATGATCAAGTTTGCCCCCTAGTACCTCAATAAATGAACAAGAGCCCTTGCAAAACATAAACCATATCGATGAGATCAATGATCATGAAGAAGAAATGAGTGAAAATAATAGTAGTGACAATGATAATGAAATTGAAGAAAATTCTGTAGTGCGAAGGTCATCAAGAATACCTCAACCGTCTACAAGACTTAGAGATTTTGTAACATATACCGTACAATACCCCATACAAGATTTTGTTTCATATGAAAACATTTCTTTATCATACAAAGTATTCCTTACTTCGATTAGTAAGGAAGTAGAACCACAAAATTATCAAGAGGCCATAACAAAACCAATATGGTGTAAAGCCATGAGGGAAGAATTGAATGCCTTAGAAAAAAATAAAACATGGGTAATTGTACAATTATCAAAAAATAAAAAAACCCGTAGGGTGCAAATGGGTATACAAAACTAAATATAAAAGTGATGGTACCGTAGAACGGTACAAGGCAAGGTTAGTGGCCAAAGGGTATACCCAAACCTATAGAATAGATTATAATGAAACCTTTGCACCGGTAGCAAAAATGAACACCGTTAGAATTTTATTTTCTATTGCGGTAAATAATGGTTGGAACCTATACCAAATGGATGTGAAAAATGTCTTTCTTCAAGGAACACTTGAAGAAGAGGTATATATGAACCTACCACCCGGTCATAAATTGGAAAACAAATCTAATCTAGTTTGTAGGTTAAATAAATCAATCTATGGATTAAAGTAATCTCCACGGGCATAGTATGGAAAACTTAGCTCCTATTTAAATTCTTGTAATTTTAAAATTAGTAGTGCCGACCATTCTTTATTCACCAAAATTGATAAAGAGAATATAACCCTTGTATTAGTATATGTAGACGATATAATAATTACCGGAAACAACATAGAAGAAATTAGGAAAATTAAAGGTCAATTAAAAGAAAATTTGACATTAAAGACCTTGGATATTTAAAATATTTTTTAGGAATAGAGGTAGCACACTCTAAGTCGGGCCTTTTTATTTCACAAAGAAAATACACTTTGGACCTATTAAAAGAAACCGGAAAATTAGGTTGTAAACCAACTTCTACCCCAACCGACAACAAATGTAAATTAAATAGTGAGGATGGTAAACCATTAGAAGACATCAACCAATTTCAAAAATTAGTAGGCAAATTAATCTATCTTACGGTCACCCGTCCGGATATTTCATTTGCGGTAAGCCAAATTAGTAGGTTCATGCATTCACCAAGAACTCCACATTTAGAGGCCATACATAGAATTTTAAGATATTTAAAGAATAACCCCGGAAAAGGAATTTGGATGAAAAACAATAATTCTAATGATATATGTGGCTATTCCGATGCAGATTGGGCCGGAAGTTTCGATAGAAAATCCACTACCGGCTTTTGCACATTTGTAGGCGGAAATCTAGTCACATGGAAAAGCAAGAAGCAAAGTGTTGTGGCACGATCTAGCGCCGAGGCGGAATATCGTGCCATGGCATCAACCGCAAGTGAATTAATATGGCTCAAGCAATTACTCAAAGACATGGGTATTACTAGTGATCAACCCATGAAGATGTATTGCGATAACAACTCCGCTCGACACATCGCATCTAATCCGGTATTTCATGAGCGAACCAAACACATAGAAGTAGATTGCCACTTCGTTAGAGAGAAGGTTCAATCAAAGGAAATAGAAACACCGTATGTTAAAAGTGAAGAACAATTGGCCGACGTTTTCACTAAAGGATTAGATCCTCGACAATTTGAAGATATTACAAGCAAGCTCGGATTGTACGATATTTACACTCCAAGCTTGAGGGAGGGTGTTGAAAATGATTGAGAATAAAGGGATTTGATCTCAGTCATCCATCATCGATCAATAGGCTAGGATTAAAGTAGAAAAGACAAATTCTATTTTAGGCAAAAGTACCAACGGTACACTGTTCATAGGTACCGAAGAAACATAGGAAACGGTATAATACCAACGGCTAATTAGCCATTGTAAATTACATATAGCAAACCCCACTGTAAAGAAATCGACATTGTGAATGAAATACAATTTTCTCCTCAGATTTTCATACAATTCAACAATTCTCACCAATAAGTATATAATATAATAATGTCTTATTTATTTATTGTTTGTCTCTTTCTATTAGGGCTGCACAAAAAAATTCATAGTTCATAATTCGATTCGAGTTTGATTCGAAATAAAAAATTCGATTTGAAATTGAGTTCGTTCGAAATTAATTCAAACCAAACTTAGTTCGAAATTAATTCAAACCAAACTCAAACTGGACCTAGTTCGTTCGAAATAGGTTCGCAAACCAAACTTAGTTCGAAATTAACTCAAACGTGAACCATTAATTTCCGCTGATAATGAACTTTAATGTTTTATTTAGGATAATATTTGGGTTTGTAATAATTTTAAGACTTTGGTGATTGTTCTGTACTTCTATTGATATTTAAATTGTACTTTGAATACTTTGGATATTTGAAAACTTTGGTGATGTTGCTCATGTTGGCTATTTGGAAAACTTTGAATTCTGTGATTGTACTAAACTTTGATTGATTGTACTAAACTTTGGTGTTTGATATAAATTTTAGTATTTGTAATGAACTTTGATATAAACTTTGGTGTACTGTATAATTAGAATTCAGAATGCCTAAGTTTTTATTGAAGTGCTGTAATTTCGAACTATGGCCCAATCATAAGTCATAACTCTTAAGTCGTAACAAAGTTCGTAAAAGTTCGAAATTGAGTTCGTAAAAAAGTTCGATTCGAAATTGAGTTTGTTCGAAATTAATTCAAACCAAACTTAGTTCAAAATTAATTCAAACCAAACTCAAACTAGAGATAAGTTCGATTCGGTTTGGTTTGTTTGCAACCCTACTTTCTATGCTATTTTGTGGCTCGCATGAAATGACATATGACCGGTAATTTTGACATGCGAGACGCGCGCGCGCGCGTGTGTATATATATATATATTCCAATCTAATGGAGGATTTAGAATCGACTGAAATCGTTCAATCAGGTTTGAAAATTTTCTATAGAGGCCTGATTTATTAAAAATAATTAATAAGATAAATTTATAATTTAATAAACTAAAAAAAATTGAATCATAGGGGATGCGTCTCCTCCCAGGTACCTGACTGAGTTAAATTAGGTCTCATTAAATCTCAGTCGAGTGATTGAAATTTGATGTCTATTTAAACATAGGAGTTCATTAAATCTTAGATCTAATTATAATCCGTCAGGTATTGCACTGGATACGAATTCCCCCAATAACCTCAAATTAATTCAGAGTAAAAATTTTAACGATGCAATTTTGACTTCACACAGCACACAAACTATATACAACGTTGTTTTGATTTTACAGTCCGCATGTTGTATGAAGCCAAAACTTCTGTGTTAAAATCTTTTCCCCAAATCGATCCGTGCATTGTGCATCCAATGAACTCCCCTTAATTTAATTAAAAAGGAGAACTTTCTCTTAAAAAAAAATGGAAGAGGAGAACAGTCTGATTTTGTGGGTGTCTGTTAGTAGTTCAAAATATTAATGCAGACGAACAACAAATGAACAATTCAACTATTGATTAGGTATATGAGAATGAGAACCGGTTTTTTTATTAATACCCAAAAAAACCAAAATATTAACTCTGCTCTTAATCTCAAATTTTTATTAAAAATACCTTGACCGCCCCACTGTGGAGCGGTCCACTATCCATACCAGACCGCGCTCCTGTGGGGCGGTCCACTATCCTTACCAGACCGTCCCCCATAGAGCATGACAGAGAGAGAGAGATTCGGGCGGGGCGGGTTAGGAAGGGTTTTAAAAAAAAAAAAAAAATAAGCGGACCGCCCCACTGGGAGGCGGTCTGGTATGGATAGTGGACCGCCCTCCAGTGGGTCGGTCAGGGTATTTTTAATAAAAGTTTGGGATTAAAGATAGATTTGATATTTTTATTTTTTTGGGTATTAATAAAAAAAGCGGAAATGAGAAGATATGGATATGATTAGGTAGATTGTATTTACCAGGTGGCATGCATTTTCATTTCTTCAAAAAATGAAATGAAATCGTCGTGCTGGAAAGTAACTAATCAAACAACCGATGTGATTTCCAGTCTTTCTCTTGCTGCCAATGTGATTCAAGTCAAGATGCGTGCCCTCCACTTTCTAATTTCCAAGTTCTAACTGAAACCAGTGTAAGTCGGATTTTCTGAGGCTAAGTTATTATAACAATCCATGAGCTGAACCCCTTTCCAAGGTTTCTATTTTATAGTAATAAACTAGGGGCGGATCCACAGTCAAGTCATTTGTTTTTAGTCATCCCATAATTTTAAAAAGAGTAAAGATGTTGTCCCCCGCACTCCAGTCCCCTAAACGTCCTCCCCCATTCTAATTAACTTTGTCAATCATTAAACCACCTTGAAAAATGTGTAAAACGTGTAAAAGATGAGTCCAGTTTTTTTCTTTAAATACTTGATATCTTAATTATGAATACTTGATGAATTATATATGAATATTTGATCACTTAGGTATGAATACTTTCCATTTTGTATGAATACTTTACATATTTGAGTCCAGTTTTTTTCTTTAAATACTTGATATCTTAAGTATGAATACTTGATGAATTATATATAAATATTTGATGTGTTAGGTATGAATACTTTACATATTTGAATATTTGATACCTTGAAAAACATGTAAAAGTATGTCATCATGGATCTCATTTGAAAGAGAAAATTGTGTAGAACACGTTCGTGATTTTAGATTTGCAAAATTCCTCATAGATCGTCCCAAAAATTAGTTAAATTGAACGGAGAAAAAAAAAACCACCTTGAAAAACGTGTAAAAGATGAGTAGGTATTGTGTCCAGTTTTTTTTTAAATACTTGATATCTTAGATATGAATACTTGATGAATTATATATGAATACTTGATATCTTAGGTATTCATACTTTCCATTTTGTATGTGAATTAATTTAATCAATGAATGTAGCACTGGTGGTGTGATCCACGTGATTTTTTGATTGTGGTCCCCAATGCAGTCTGACAGTTACTGCCCCCGAAAAGTAATGGTCCCCAGTTTGTATGTGAATTAATACTTGATATCTTAGGTATGAATACTTGATGAATTATATATGAATACTTGATATCTTAGGTATGAATACTTTCCATTTTGTATGTGAATTAATTTATGTTGAATGAGGGACTGACAGTTGTACTTTGACCGTTAGGGGGACGTTTAGGGGACTGAATGGGGGGGATTGTTAGTCGATCCCTTTTAAAAATTCAATCATGTATATTGTAATTTAATTGATTTTTTTAATTTTATATAGTTTAGCAGCTCCTCATAAAATATGAAATGTGTACTTGTAATTTACCAATAAAATTATACTTTGTGATTGTGTAGACTTTGGTTCAAATTTTTGGTAGCAAATATTATGCATTTTACATTTCAGCGTCCCTAATTCAAATTTTCTAATTCTGCCTCTGTGATAAACCTATTATCATTTTATGTTAGTCTTTTTCGCTTTAAAGAAACATCACAAAATATTGTTATTTTTTTAATACTATTTCTATTTTTTGGTTTTAATAATTTGCAAGTGGATCTTTCCGAAATTTTTTTAGTTACCAACCCATTAAATTCTAATTAAACAAATACCATGCAAATCAACTTTTTTTTTTTCATAGATACCACCCACGGGGACTGGGGGAGCGCACCAAATTAGAATGGTGCACACCCTGGGGAAGTGTACTGGGGGCGCGCACCAAGTGGTACCCTTCCCCAAGGTGCACGCCAACTCATTTTTTTTTGTTCTGTTATGTTTTTGTTTTGCAATTTTGGAATTATGAATTTTGTTTATGCCGAATTTTATTTACTTTATAATTTTATTTTCCTTAAAAGACCGAAAAACTAAAGATTAGCTAGTTGTAACTAAAAAATAGCACAAATAAAATCACAACAAATAAATTATACTACAAGATAATATAAAATCTACTACAACATAGCTAATAAATCTTACTACAACACAACATAAAGTCTATTACAACATAACACACATTTCATCTAAAAAAACAAATTAAAATATTATTGCAGAAAAAATATGAAGCATAACATAACCACCTCTTGAATGATGAAACTGTTCAAAAAAAAAATATCTATTGTTACAACAATTGTTAATTTTGTGACATGTAATTTAAAAAAAAAAATTACCTTATTGAGTACGGTTCTAGCATCCCTTCTCCTTCTCGCATTCTTTTCGAGGGTTACTCTATTGGTCTGGTGACCCTTTTATGTTCCTTCCAGTATGTCAATCCATATTTGGATCCGGTTGTGTCGTCTCCTATGCATACCCAACTTTACTAACCAATGCTCTGAAACTAAGATTGCTCCTTCGTGTGCTGGCCAATCACTTTGATTGTCATACACGTGGAATTCACCACTCCATGTGTCGATGAGTATTTGGATACTGTAGTAGTAATTTACGAAGACATTTGGATCTAAGTTCCTATATTTTTTACACATTTGTAAGTAACGTCATCCTCAATTATAGTAATGATTATGAAATTATTAGTAGAGACTTGTACCTTAGACGACACACGCCATCACATGAATACATGGTATTCCGGTGAGCTGAGGCTTCTGGCACGCACATTTCACCTCATTGTCATTCTTCAAAATGACCTTGTACCTACAGTCTTGAGACATGTACACTCATGTTCCTCTCTCTATGTCAAATGAGATTTTCTCACAATGTGAGGTCACCATAAATTCTCTATGATGGCCGAATGCAATCGCGGTCATTTTACTAGACTTCTTGATGTGCTTCGTCTTCTTTCAACGAACCAGTTGACAACACTTGTAGAGCGTCTCCTCAATAATTGCGGTAACTGGTAACCTACGAGAATTATAAATTATAAACCTGCAAGAAGTTTTGAAGATATTGTTTAGCGATTCAGAACTGTTGCTTGTCATTTGGCCCAACGAGCCCCGTTATCCATAGCTTGATACACCTTCCATGGCTTAGACGGTTCTCCCTCGTCTCTTTCATTATACTTGCAACATGTATCCAAGTATGTCAACCAATCAGAACTTCACCTTCCGATTGCATCAAGGCCTTATTGTAATCTTCTCGTTTTCTTCTTTTTAACCATGATCTTGAAAAATTTGGAAGCAATTTTATCCTGAGTATGCTTTCTAAAATTCTCAAACACATGTTGAAAGCAGTAACGGTAAACACACTCCCCGTTCTCCTCGGATCAACCCAGATCATCTTGTATGAACACTTTTATGCCCTTGTGCTGGTCAAATACCACACACATGAATCTATTTGGATCAATTACAAACTCCCCACGACCTGATATAGGCCACTTCCGCCTACCAAGCACAGGATGACCAGAATCCTCAACACTGTGATCAGGTGCCCCACTATTGTCACTAGCATCCCAATTTTCCTCTGCCTCCCGTTCTTCAGGATCCTCGTTTGTATTGTCAGCATAATAAAGCAGTTCTGGTGTTTCAGATCAGTCCTGATCAGATTGGGCCCGGCTAGAGGTGGAGGATGGAACCCGAGATAGGCCCCGGTCAGATTAAGCCCGACTAGGACCACTCCCTACATATGGGGACCGACTAGTATTTGCTAAAGTTAGGGTCTGAGTAGGACCTGTCACAGGATGCTCAAGGACCCGATCCTGGGTCAACTACAACAAAGGTCTGGTGTTCTGTCTGGGATTGGCTACCACATATAACTCTAGGAACTTGAAACTAGAGGTCATATTCATGGTCATTTGGGTATACAACTCAAAACTGTTATCGTCTTGTACCGGGAGCTGTTGGAACCATGTTTGATTGCCTTGGCCAATATTGATCCTTGCGGACATTACCAGTTCATAATAATTCGGGTCAATACCAAGTTGTTGGTACACTTCCCTAGTTATACCTCTGAAATCTAAACCTGAGCCGATATTGAACATTTTCTGGGGCTGGATACTGTAATAAGCACCATTTTGGTGCTTGTAATAATACTTCACCACCAAAATAACAAGCAATTACAATCATAGTTGGTTGAATTAAGGGACAAACCTAACAATTAATAAATTTACACTAAATTAAAAATACTATTAAATAATTAAAAAAAAATAAAGGCTAAAGTGAAAAAAACTCACAAGTTGCTCTTTGCTCTTTAGCTCCCTTGTCTGCCTCCTTGGTGAATGAAAAAATATTGAAATTTTCGCTAATATACAACAGACTGCCTGGTGCGCACCCTGGGGAAGGGCACTTGGTGCGCGCCCCCAGTTAGAGCACCAAATGGTACTCTTCCCCAAGGTGCGCACTATTCTAATTTGGTGCGCTCCCCCAATCTGTGTGGGTGGTATCTATGAAAAAAAGTTGATTTGGATTGTATTTGTTTAATTAGAATTTAAGGGTGTGGTAACTAAAAAAATTTCGGTGGATCTTCACTCTTTCCAGTTGAGGATTATTTTGGATACATGCAAGTATATCAAATGTAAATTGTGTTGAATTATTAGTGATATAATGTATGATTTATTGATGTTGATTTATTGTCATTAAAAAAAAAATCTGAAAGGCAAATTCTTAAAAGAAATTGATGTTGATTTATCGTCATTAAGAGAAAAAAAAATCAAAGAACAACGGTTTCTGAGTGGAAAACATGGATCAAAAAATAAAATCTAAATGAAAATTTTCTTATAAATAGTTTTTTTGAAATCATGGATTGGAGATCAAGCCACCTAACACACATTCAAACTCCTACGTATAATATAGAGAATTTTCCGACTCGAAGTCATGACCTCTCATATGGAAACCATATGCCTTTGTCACTTGACTAAAAACAAGTTCTTTTCTTATAAATATTTAAAATTAGAAGAATTATCTCCTATTTTGATATAAAAAGAAGAAATCATTAATCATGTTGCGAATGAGAATTAACATGGAATTGAAGGGGCTTCTTTGACTAAAATGGAAGATAATTTCCATGTGATACATGTGCTCCAAAATTTAAATAGTACATTGTATAGAATTGGTGTTAAGATGTTATTAGTTTATTACTGTTTTATCGTTTAGGTAACAGTTTCACAATCAATTTTAACATTTTTTAGGGATTATCATAACAACAATCTAATTGTAAGATATTTCACAAAAAGCAATTTACGGGTCCAAGTAATGGATAATTTTATAGAATTTTACTATCGTGTTTCCTAATTTCGTCTATAAGATAAGTAATAAGTTTTATAATTAAGGACAAAACCGTAATTTTATAATTTGTGCGCCGCATAGTATGAAGTCAAAATTACTCTTTAGAAATCTTTATCCTGATGATGATAGCAACATTACTATTAATTTCATTGGCTAATTTTCAGAAACTTGGTATACAATTTATTCCTCCTATGTGTCACACTTTTTTTTTTTTTTAATTTTCCTACTTTGATGGAGACACAATACGCACAAAAATAAAAAATAATAAAATTCAAGGTAATTTATTTTATTGTGAATATAATGTCGGTTCATGAAACCTAATTAAGTTTGTTGGTGAAATTTTACACAAGTACATTTGCATAATCTTTATTTTTATTACGCCACATAGGACACTAAAAATACAAGAATACTAATCATGTTTTTGTCTAAAAAAGTAAATAACTTCCCATTATATACATTTTTAATTAGGGTAGATATTAAAATGTCTGCTTTCTTTGTATTTTAACTGCATTTATGTATATTGTAATTTGTCGATCGTCATTAATCACAAATCAAAATCTCCTTTTTCATTAATATTGTGAAAATTAAAATTAAAACGAATGATACTCCTTTCCATCAATTTACTTTTCAAATATCCAAAGACAAAACTAGAAAATTGAGATTGAAGGGCTGAAAAATTAAATGTAGTGTAATTTCATTTTATAAGGGAGGCTAAAAGGTATTGAGATATATAATAATGCAAAATTCAATAGATCAAATTACAAATTTTCAATTTAGAGAGAGATTAATTAGCACCATTTTCCCTCCATTACCTTTCACCCCTGCAAATATCCTATATTCCATAAGCACACTACTTTTGACTCTCATCCTTTTCTTTTCTTTCCACTCAATTTTGTATACTTCTGTAACTGAAAATTTCATTTCACATGACTTCACAAGCTATCTCCATTTCTAATCCACATTTCAGAGTCGTCCACTCCGCGCCAGCACAGCACCCCTCCTTCCACCCTTGCCACCCACGCCTCAAGTTCTCCACCCTGTCGGTACATTAACCTCCGTCTCCCTCTTTTCTCTCCGGTATCTCTGCGCGACTTGGTAATCAGAGGCTCCAACTTCGAGGGAGAGAGAGATCAGATCAGCTGCGCGACAACCCCTACTATCTGTCGCATCTAAACCCTAGATTGACACCTCCTTACCTCTAAACCGGATACACCCAAACCCTAGGAAGGGTTGGGGGAGGCTGCGGTGCTTGCCGGCCTCCCCCACTCACCACCATAATAAAAAATTAAATAAAAAAAACGAGATGCCTCATCCAGCTGATGCAGTGGATGGCAGTGGAGATTGGCAACCGGTTGCAGTGGGTAGTTAGTTGTTGTGAGGTTAGATTTTGTGTTATGTTGTTAGATGTTTTGATGTATTGTTTTTTTTTTTTAGAAAATGATATAGATGATGGGTTGTTACTTGTTAGATGTGATCGATGAATGTAATTTGATTTGATTTAATGAATTATACTTGACAGTCGCTATCAAGATTTAAAAAAAAAATAACTTCACAAGCTGATTTTTTATATCATAATTTAAATTTATAATTTTTCTAATAATTTTTTCACAAATCAAAAGGTGAAAGCTAATATTATTGTCTAGGATTAAAAACTTACTATTACTTAGGGATTCATTTTCATTAATAATAATTCTGCATTCTAATTTATGTATAATAAATCTTAATTCATATAAAGAACTAACCTTTGACCTAGTTTTAATAGACAACTGTAAAAAATCGTAGGTTCAAAACTAGAATAAATAATTCTTTATGAACTCCATCTTTCTTAAAAAAAAAATCTTAATTCATATAATTTAAATGACACAAGTTCGGATGTTTTGGCCGAACCACCGAAATGACTACTCTTTGTGATTTGTTTTTTTTTTTTTTTTTTGTTTGCGTGTTACAACGCCCGTAGGCCTTCGAAATAGAGAAAAGCACTTCTTAGTTTCCTATTACATCAGATCTATCCCTCTATCTCTTTCTTTTAAAACTCTAGCAGCATCTCAGAAGTGGGTATGTGTACCCAACATAGTCTATTCCTTCCAATCTTCCCTTCTTAGCCAGAAAATCAGCAATTACATTTCGCTCCCTAGCAATGTAAGAGCCGGTGAACCCCTTGTATTGTTTGAACATCTCCCAAAGTTCCATTACCTCCCTGTACGTAGTCCAATTTGTCTCCGTTGGCGGTTGCAGCTGGGAGACCGCCGTAACCAGAACCCGACAATCAGAGAAGAATCGGCAAGTGGAGATATCCCGGGATATTGTAAACCGGCACGCTGATAACAGGGCAATAGCCTCAGACTGAATTGCAGAAGCGGTCGTGACGCCATGTGAACCAAAGGCCTGGAGAGTGCCGTCAAACTCCAATAGATAGCCTATACCCCCCTCCACTTTTCTGCCCAAGACCCATCGGTATAGCAGAAGTGCAAATTACCGCTCGGACCAACCTGAGGATCCACCTCCTCAACCAAAGTTGACTTGACGATTCCGCCCCCCGCTGAGGAGTACAGAGTTTCTGACGAAATCCCATTGTAGAAATGACGAAATTGTTGAAACGATGGTAGAACCCCCCCATATGCCATGTCATTACGGCATCTCCAGATTGCCCAGATCGTGTTCAAGAATTTCGGCCATCTTTCCAACAATTCATCTGAACAGAAAAGAGAGAACACTTCAGAAATGGATACGGGCATCATATCGGATCTTAGAGACAGTGACCCGTTAAGCCAACAACCTCTAGAAAAGGCACAGGTCCAAAGTAAATGCGAAAGATCTTCTTCCTACTGCCCACATGTGGCGTAGACAGGGTCCCCCCTCCCAATTCTGGAATGGATTATTTGTGCCAGTGGCAGCGCAGAATGCATTAGTTTCCAAGCAAAGAGCCGGATCCTTGGTAAAACTTCCCCTCCCTTCCAGATTAGATCCCAAATATTCCTCTCTTGCCCTCCCACCTCCACCTGTGAAATATTGAGAAAAGCTTTTTTGACGGAAAAGGTACCATTACCCGTGGGGGTAAAAATCATGGCATCTTCTCCATTCTGTGAATTAGGTGGCCTGATACCTGAAATTATCAGCAGCATTTGTGAGAGGCCAAAGAGTGATCTCAACTTCTCCAGGTCCCAGCCCCCCGTGGCATCATCAACCAAATCAGCCAACTTAAGTTGGTAGTCCGCTCTGCACGGTGGCTTGAAATGTAACACCCCTTGTACCCATGGCTGCCCAAAAACCGAACACGCACTCCCACTACCTACTCTCCAGGACAGCATCGGAGCCAGCTTATCTCTTAGGCCCATGAGGGACCGCCACAGAGGCGTGCAATCATATGTTCTGTTGGAGTGCCATAGATTGCTTCGTGGGAGATATTTAGCCCGAGCCACCTTTACCCACAAAACTTCCTCATTGGCTGCCAATTTTCACAACGACTTAAGTAGCAGAGCCTCATTAAAGAGGTCGAGCGGCCTAATTCCAAGTCCCCCCACATGCAGCGGCCTTGCTATTTTATCCCAGGATACATATGCCATGAATCGGTCTCGATCTACCCGACCCCAGAAGAATTTTCGGATGAGAGCCGTGATTCGCCTGGTTACGCTAGCTGGGATCCTTGAGGTTGACATGTAGTAAACTGGCAACGACAACAAGACCGTTTTAATCATGACCAACCGGCCGGCCTGGTTCAACAGCCGTGCCTTCCAGCTTTGCAACTTTCCCCCACTCTATCAATGAGAAATTCATATGCTATAGCATCAGTCATGATGGGCGATCCCAAGTATTTTCCAGCCAGCTGATCCACAGGGACCATAAGAACAGCAGAGACCATCTCCCTCTAACTTGGATCCGTGATTTTACTAAACCATATGTTGCTTTTCATAGGGCCAAGCTGTTGGCCCGAGACACCAGAAAAGATGTCCAGCTCCCGCATTAGTAACTGAGCCTCATTCATCGTAGCCCGACCGAATAGTAGCAAGTCATCCGCGTACAGGCAACTGGACAATTGAGGAGCCAATGGTGCCAGTTTGACCCCCAGTAACTGCTTAGTGTCAATACGGTACTGCAAGGACCGAGAAAGGAGGTCCATACCCAATATGAATAAGTACGGTGACAGTGCACATCCCTGCCGCAACCCCGACCGCGGTTTCAGGAAACCATCACCTCGCCCATTTAGCACCACAGAGAACTCTGCTGAGCGCACACACATCATTATCCATCCAACAAGACGGGTGGGAAAACCATACCGGGGGAGTAAAGCCTCCAAGTAGTCCCAATTCATGCGGTCAAATGCCTTCGATAGGTCAGCTTTGAGACAAAAAGCCAACTCCTTATAGTTGGACGATTTGAATGAATGCAAAATTTCTCTTAGGAGGATTACATTGGCCGATATGTCTATGCTCGGTACAAAGGCACTCTGACTGTGCGAGATCAACATTGAAATAAAGGGTCGGATCCTTCTTGCCAGTAGTTTTGAAATTACCTTGTACAAGACATTGCAGACCGAAATAGGTCTAAAGTCAGTAACCCTGACCAGATTCTGCACCTTGGGGACAAGAATCAGATTCGAGCGTGCTATGTAACTCGGCAGCCTCCCATGCCTGAAGAACCCGTCCACCTCCAATAGCAGTGAAGGTCCGAAGAGGTCCCAATTTTCTTGTAGCACCTTCGCATTGAAGCCATCAGGGCCGGGTAATTTATTCGGACCCAAAGAACTAAGGACCTGGTGTATTTCAGCTGGGGAAGGGATGAGTTCCAAATGATCCAGTATCAGGCCGGGCAGCTTAGGCAGTGAATCAAGTATTTGTCGGGGATACGCTGAGTTCAAGTCCTGCACCTGAGAACCCGCATAGATGGCACGATAGTGTTCAACAAACATGGAAGTAATTTTCCCCTGATCACAGACCCAAACACCATCGGAGTCAAGTATTGATCGGATTTGGTTACCTCTGTGTCGCGTGACTGCAGTTGTATGGAAATACGCAGTGTTGCGATCCCCAAACATTGCCATTTTAACCCTTGCCCGCTGCTGCCAGAAAAGTTCTTGCATTCTGAGACATCGGTCATGCTCTCGCTGCAACTCCAGCTCCGACTCTCTGTTGCCCGGCTGAGCCAGGGTGGAATTCAGCTGTAACATTTTGCTTTCTAATTCTTTTAGCATCGCATCCGGAGAGTTCCTGACAGCCTCCCATTTTCTAACTGTCGTCTTAAACTCTCTTCGGACCGACCCCTATTGATTCGGCGCCCTCCGAACAACTTCTTCGCACAGACCCCTAAAATCCAGTTGCATATGCCACCAATTCTCGCATCGGAATTTCGGACGTCGTCTGATTAGGTTAGGTTCTGTCCGGAGCAAGATCGGCAGATGATCACTGTGAAACCGAGGAATGTGGAAGACGGCGGCTCTGGGGTAGGCCAGCGTCCATTGCAATGTGGCATGACTCTATCCAAACGTGCAGCTATGTTGGCCTGGCCCGACTGATTGTTGGACCAGGTATACGCCGGGCCCCGGTGGCCCATGTCAAGGAAGCCGGCACCATGGGCCCACCTAGAAAATGCACGATTCTTGGAGCCTAGATTTATTGAGCCCCCAGATTTTTCAGAGGAGGCTGCCACTGCATTGAAGTCCCCCAGTGCACATATTTGCCTATCACCATCCCTATTGTAACCCTCAATTTTTTTCCATATCTCTTTATTGGTGACCCCAGAAGGGTCTCCATAAACCCCCACTAGGATCCACGGTTGAAACCGATTCCCTAGACATCTCACTTCACCAACAATTAGATTTTTAGTTGATTCTAAAATACGAATATCTACATCAACATCCCAAAGCAACCAAAGACCCCCTGACCTCCCATCAGAGGGCACCACCTGAGCGTTACACAAGGGCAAACTGCTTATTCTTTTCATTGCCACCTTTTTGTTGCATTTTGTTTCCGAGATAAACGCAATTTTAGCCCTAGTGCAATGGAGGTATCGGCTTAACGTGGACATTGTCGTGCCCCCACTACCCCGACAATTCCACGATAGAACATTCATAAATCCTGTGCCGGCGCGTTCAGCCCCGCCGGCTTTGGCTTTTTATTTATAGAGGAAATTGTAGCATTTTGTGAGACAGATGGCTTGGCAGAGGGAGAAGGAGCCCCAAACTCAATCTGGTCCAGTAGTGGCGGCCCTGTAGGAGAATGCTTGGATGCCGCATGGGCAAAGGCCCTTTTAACTCCGGCCCGTAGTGGGGGGGTAGGGTCGGAGGGCTTGGTAGGAGAAGTGGGGGCCCCTGAGGGCCCAAGCGGAACTACACTGGAGTTGGTGATCCAAGGACCCAGCTTTGGTTCCAATAACTGTAGGCAATCAAATCTAGAGGCCTGGCCCGGTTTTTGCATTATGCGTGAAAGCCGCTGGTGGTCCATACACTCTGCCATTTCATGGCCCAGAAATCCACAGAACCTACAGGCCCGCAAAACTCTTTCAAAATGACAGTGGACTTCTAGATCCCCAAGTCCTTCAGCCACGGCCCAGAGCCTATCCCTTAGAGGCTTTTGAATGTCGATACGCACCTTGATCTTCACAAATCGCCTACCGTCGGTAAAGCCTTCTGCCGGAGCCGAGACCGGCACCCTCAATGTACCGACCAGTTTGCAGATCCCCTCCTCCGTTAAAGTACTGGATGGTAAGTTATACAACTGAACCCACAGCTCCACAAAGGAAATGTGGTCTGGAGAAAGGTCTGCTTCCGAAGCGACAGTAGAGAAGGCCACCACATCTCCCCGGTAAACCCAGGGTACCCCGTGCAGCACTGACTGGAGATTGTTCTCATCCCGGAACTCCACCAGGTAGCATCCCCGTTCAACCTGTCTGAATGATGTCGCTGGATGGGCACGCCAAGCCCTGATCATTGTGCTTGCGAACGAGGAGTCAAGAACGGTTCTCTGTGTTACTACCTTTACCAGAAGGCATAACTCCCATAGTGTGACGTTGGACAGAGTTGAGGGTAGATGAACCGTATTAGTGAGGCGGTCCTCCGTTGAAAGCCCAACAAATCTCTGAATCAAAGCCTCATCCTCAGGGGTGATCTCATCAATGCCCGGGTTGTCCATTAGGAAACCAGTTTTAGATGGAACAGTAATGGTAAGAGGAGATTCTATTAGGGATGGTAGAAGAGTGGTGAGATGAGTGGGAAAAGCCTGATTGGGTTGTGTGTCGGGAAATATGGGCCTTGATTGGGGACTATAATTAGGGACTGGATGAGGTCCCAATATGGAGGTAGCCGCCTTACACATATGGAATTGGCCAAAAGACGGTGATGGATAGAACCTTCTATTCCGCAGGTTTGTATAGGTGGAAGTGTCTTTTAGCATAGGACAAGACAAAGGGATTGAGGCACAGCCGGGTGGATGTGGACACGTATTTGCTTGAAAAGAGTATGGATGGCCAGGATTAGGAAACGTGGCATGCAACGGTAGGTTGGGATTTTTTTGTTTGTAGTGGCGTGCATGGTACTGTTGATTATCTCTGTTGTCCGGCTCCCTGACATCCTGAAACCCGACTGAAGTCGGTGCAGACCTTGGTAAACCCGTTCCAGGAGCATTACCCATAGACCAGCAGTTCAGTTGGGGTTGTGAAGCTGCCAGAGGTGCCATTCTAGTCGGATCCCGTATAGGCTCTGGAAGACCAGCCAGGTGCCGCCGCCACGGCGGCATGTATGGGGGAGGCTGCTGAGGAGGGGGCTCAAGATTGCTAGCCTCATACGTGTTGCCGGCCAGACCTGGGGGAGGAGGTGGAGGCAGCTGAAGGATGGCAGTCTCCGTCCACTCTTCAAACGCAATGGGGCATTCAGTCATGTGTCCATCATGGAACACCAGGATACTCGGGGAAATCAGGGCAGAGTCATGACATTCGAGGAGTAATCTCACGGTGGCCATATTGCCGTCCGTCATTGTGTCCGATGTAAAGCCGACCATCACCCCCATTGAGGTGGTGGCCTGCCGAAAATAGTGAGGGTGCCAAAAGTCTATAGGGAAATCAGAGATTTTAAGCAGGATTCTTCTCCTAGGAGGGGACGGGTTGGCAGCTTGTAGGGTTTGCCAAGACAGGATTTCCAGGTGATGAAGGCTCCATATGTCAGAATCGGAGTAGATGTCATCCGGGAAGACCCAATCCGGGATACCAACGAGAAACGCGGAGTATACCCGTCGGACCCGCCAGTTAGCTATGGACCCGCCATATCTGGATAGAAGGAGTTGTTTGAAGGTCTCTAATGGTGGCGCAGCCGGAGAAAGGGGCTGAAAAACCAAAGAGTTATTGAGGTCCAGTAAGATACGATTGTGCTCAGCCAGGGGAGATAAGAAACAAGCGGGTGAGGGGACCGCCATGGTTGCTACAGTCCGGAGATTAGAAGTGGTGTAGGAGAGATGAGGAGTAATGAGGGTGATGGGGAGTGGTATAGTAGTGATGTAGAAGTGTGGAAGCAGAGGGAAAGAGCAGAGTAAGGATTGGGGCAGCAGAGGTAGAAGGGAGTGGGGCAGATGGGACAAGATAGAAGGCAAGCCAGTCACAGAGCAAGGGTCTTAGAGTCGCTGGCCCAAAGGCCACCGCCGCCTCAATATTCCTCAATCACCGCCTCCGTCAAAGAAAATATATCCAATGACGGCACTTTAAATTTTGTGTCGTACTCTTTGTGATTTGTTATTGGAAAAAAAATATATATATATATGGAGCCCGAGGGAATTCTTATTCACTGAGGTAATTTAAAATTTGAGTTTGGATTTGGAGTTTCGGACCGCCTAATCATAATCGCACGAATATTAAAGTGATTCTACGAATTCGAACCTGAATCGAATTCCGAATTTGGTCGGACGGTTTGGATCCAAACTCAAAATTTGAGTTACCTTAGAGGATCTGAGAAGCATGCGATTGCCACTCCTACAAATCCAAAACGCGTTAAGATTCGTATACTGGGATGGTGAATAAAACAGGATCAATTTTTGATGTACTGTACAGTATCTAAAGTCTAAACCTCTTCTTTTTATTTTATTTTATTTGACACGATTAGTTCCTTACCTAATCACCTCTCTCTCTCTCTCTACTAAACCAACAGTTTCTTTCCCCATATAGACCTTCTCTCTCTTTTTTTTTTTTGAGAAACTTGCATATAGACCTTCTCTCGCTCCCTCTCCACCTCTCTCTCTCTCTTCCCCTGATATCCATCTTCATTAATTCAGGTCGTTGTAAAAATGGATATTTCAGATGAAAAACTAGAAAATCTGCGCTCTGCTGTGGCCACACTCGATCAGATCAGGTAGGTATATATATACTTCTGCACCAGCCCCTTAATCTAATACATGCATGCAGTATATATCCATCTCAGACTTCTTATTCTTCTTTTTTCTTTCGGGTGAAATTTAATTTAATTTTCAGTGACAAGGAGAAGTCGGGATTTATAAACCTTGTTTCTCGTTATCTCAGGTACGTAGATCATATATATATATATATGCTATCATTAATTTCAGTGCGGTTTCTAGTTCCATTTTTTTCAATTTCTATATTAGAATTCTTGATCGTTTTATTAGATGAAATAAATATATTATGGACATGTTGGAAGTATGTGTAGTGTAGGTGCAATTACGTACCATATATGTATATATATATTCAATAAGCATTCTTAAATTCAGTGAAAATTAATCCACGTGTAAATTAGTTTTGAAATGTATATCTTGATTATATATATATTTGTAATTTGTAATATATAGTTCTATGAATATTTCTAGCTAGCTATAGCACCAAATTCATTAGCATCGATCAATATTAAATTTTAGTAGCTAACTTGGAAACTTAATTGGTTTCTTTTGAAGTTGGAATGCGTTATTCGGTAACTGCTAAAGCTAAAATTACATGCAGATATGTTCTTTAATTTTAGATAGATCGTGTGTGAAATTTAGTGCAATGTAAAACCAACAACTCGTGAACAAAAAACAATTCGAAAATAAAACGGTACGTATACTTTGACCATCAACCTAATAATTTTTAAATTCTACAAATTTGATATGCAACCTATCTAAAGATTAACAATATTACATGCATTAACATCACTGAAGAATATATATATATATATATATATATATATATATATAGTGCTTGGCTATTATGCTTATATAAGCAAAAGCCCACATATGCTTAAATAAGCATTTTTGCGTTTCCAATGTTCAAATGGTCGATCCGACCGTTCATCTTGTTCTCCATATTAATATGTGCTTGGAGACTAAATTTTACATTTTTCTGAATTTTTTTACTATTTATTAAGCCACTTTGAAAATTGCTGATCATATGGTCCAGAATTTTGGAAACACTGTTTTTACTGTTCATCCGGATCAGCAATTTTCAAAGTGGCTTAATAAATAGTAAAAAAATTCAGAAAAATGTAAAATTTAGTCTCCAAGCACATATTAATATGGAGAACAAGATGAACGGTCGGATCGACCATTTGAACATTGGAAACGCAAAAATGAGTTATAAGCATATGTGGGCTTTTGCTTATATAAGCATAGTAGCTAGCCCCTATATATATATATATATATATATATATATATATATATAGAGAGAGAGAGAGAGAGAGAGAGAGAGAATGGCTAATATACAAACGTTTGTTCCTGGACTCAGGAATAAACGGTTTGGTTCTCCGATTTTTTACTATTTATAAGCTAGTTTGAAAATCGACTATTTGGACTTTGAAAATCGGAGAACCGAACCGTTTGTTCCTGGGTCCAGGAACAAACGTTTGTATATTAGCCATTCTCTCTCTCTCTATATATATATAGCATAGGTTAAGTGGAATTTATTCAATTTAATTAACTAACTACAATTAATTAACAAGTTAAGTTAAGATAGCATGCATTAGTTCTTGATATTATTCTAATTTTCATGGTTACCAACATATATAAAATTTTCAGTAAAAAAATCAATTCAAACTATTTTTTTTTGTCAAATTGGGTATGCAATAATGGTCCGATTCATACAATATAGTTTAAATTCTAGAAGAACAGATCAACCCTTTTTTTGAAAGAGTAAAATTTTTTTTTGAAAGAGAACAGATCAACCCTTGAGCGATGACAACCATATATATATGGCATATATAAATCAAGAGAAGATAAATATGTATGTTTTCCCTTATATATATATATATATATATATATATTCATCGTTGACATCGATCTGTTGTGTGTTGATCTCCACCAACAATAAAAGTTATAGAAAACACCTACACTAAGTCTTAACAGAAATGATCATAGGCTGGCTAAATAAGACCTACCCCAATATATAATTTTATAATTATCAAAGAAAAAATAGTTGTACTAGAGGTAAATAAAATCATATTTATTCGGTGCAAAAGATCACAATAACATGTATACAGTTGCAATTAAACCCTGTCAGATTTATGAAATATCACCTGCACACATTCTATAACACACCGTAAAATATTTTGGATTGGACATCTTGACCGTCCGATCAGAATCTGAGTCAATCTGGCCCATACTTGTAATGCGCAAGATCCCTTTAATATCCGTGCCAATACAGATTGAACGATCCGGATTCATTCTGCAGAATCTTAAAATTTGAGTTACTGCAGACAATATGAATTCGGAAAATATGACCAAAATATGCAATCTCAATTATACACATCTGTTCTATGCAATAGGCTACCAAGCTGGCAAGCTGCCCTGTTTACCAGTTAACTCTCTAGAAATATATAGGTGAAGATATATATAGTTGTGATATAGAAGAGATGAGGCTAATATTCTTCAAGATTTTGAAACTAGAAGTATATATATATATTGAAAAGCATGACATTTTTTACTTTCCAAGGCTGTAGATGATATTTCCAGTTTTTAGGGGTATTTCTGCAAAACTTCCATCAGAAATTTCCAAAGAACTTGATAAATTGGAATATTCGATAGCAACTAATAGTCAAATGCTATTGATTTTAATTATTGTCTACAGTGTAGGTGCAGAGCAAATAGATTGGAGCAAAATTCAGACCCCAACTGATGAGTTGCTCTTACCTTATGAAACCCTTCCCCCTTCTCCTCAAGGTGAGTAATATCTAATTTTATCCTTCTAATTTCTTAAATGATTTTTCACATAAATTGTACCCATAGCATGAGTTCTTAATTTTGAAATATTTGCAACATTTTTTTTATGCAATTTGATAAGTAACTTAATTACTCCAGATCCTGAGGAAATTAAGAAGCTTCTAGATAAGCTTGTTGTGCTTAAACTAAATGGAGGTTTGGGAACAACTATGGGCTGCACTGGTCCAAAGTGAGTAATATTTCTCAAGGGGAACTTTTTCATTGTAACCCCTATCAAATATCAATATATAGATAGATACTTGAATATATTTTAGAGGAGGGATCCACTTGCAACATTTGTAAGTTACAACATCTTACAACAATTTGGTTTTGTAATTTTAAAAGTCCAAACAGTAGATCCAAACTGTTTAACATGATATCTATATTAAAATATGCTTAGAGATAAAATTTTACATTTTTTTGAATTTTTTTACTATTTATTAAGTATTTTACAAAACTGTTGTTTTTCAATGGTCCAGAATTGTCTAAAAACAACAGTTTTGTAAAATACTTAATAAATAATAAAAAACAATTCAAACAAATATAAAGTTTTATCTCCAAGCACATTATAATATTGATATCATGTTGAACGGTTTGGATCGATTGTTTGGACTTTTAAAATCGCAAAACCAAATTGTTGTAAGATGTTGTAACTTACAAATATTATAAGTGAATCCCTCCTCTATATTTTAATGCCCCTCTATAATATGAAAAGTTAATGTGATTGGTACTCCTCTTCCCAATATCTAAAAATACTTGAAATAAATCCCAACTATTTAAGCTCATGGATGGTATTGGTAGGAGAAACGAAAAGAAAGGGAAGATAATATTCACAATTTTTGGAAAAATTGGAAATTTTAAGCTTAAACTTAATCTTTGTGATGCACACACATATCGTATATTATTTTCTCGAACTTCAAAAAATATTTTCAAACAAAATATTTCTAATTGAAAACTGTGGAATAAAAGATTGCTGATTGGTGAAAATTAAAATAATGATCCAGTTTCATTCAGTTTGAGAAACTATATAATATAATCTTTGCGGTCTCGTTGAAATTTTCTAGTTTTGAATGTTTTGATATAATTGCAGGTCAGTTATTGAAGTACGCGATGGTTTTACATTCCTTGATCTTATTGTAATTCAAATTGAGGCAAGTAACAATTTAATTTCACTTACTATATATAAATCTATTTAATGGAATTGTAGGCAAACTTATATTATTTTCTTTTTGTTTTACCTTATAGTCTCTCAACAAAAAGTATGGATGCAATGTTCCCTTGCTCTTAATGAACTCATTTAACACTAATGAAGACACTCAAAAGGTAATTAAATTAAGGTCATTTTCTTTCTTTATCCTTTGCAAGAGAATGAAATTTGAACTTATTCAAGTGTGCAAATCTCACCATTTTATTACTATGTTCATTTGAAGATTCTGGAGAAATATGCTACCACTGACATTGAAATTCACACATTTAATCAGGTACTTATATATAATTATTTAGTTTTTAAGTTTCCTTACCAGAATGCTGCTAAATGAAACCCATTTTTTTTTTTTTTTTCAGAGCAAGTACCCGCGTTTAGTTGTAGACAATTTCCTGCCATTTTCTTGTGAAGGGCGTACGGGGAAGGACGGTTGGTACGTTAAAAATGGAAACTCTGTTACTTTTAAGCACTATATTATTTTTACTGATCAAATTGAATTTTAAAAAAAATTTCAAAAAAAAATTCCTGATCTTCAACAACTACCTAAAATTGCATGTAATTAATTTGTAAATATTAATTAAGTGTCCTCATAAATAATTACAATTGTAATTGCATATCTGTCTCAATCGAAGGTGCAAATACATTAAATTTGATATAACACTTATATTAACACATAAATTATCACTTACTGATCTACAGAGATTTTATCTTTATTTATATTCTGGTTCAGCGTGACTGAAACCTTTTCTAATTTGCTTTAATTTTATCCCAATTGAAGGTATCCTCCTGGCCATGGTGATGTCTACCAATGCTTGGTGAACAGTGGCAAGCTTGACATGTTGCTCTCTATGGTTAGACAAGAAAAAAAAAAAGAGCTTATACTTTTTAAAACACTAGTAACTAGCAGGGACAGAACTAGAAAATTGAGATTCGGGGGCTAAAACGTTAAATGCGTAATAAGGATATGTGGATTAGAATTTGAACTCAAGTCTCCACAACAACAAAATGAAATTCTATACATTAGGCTACAAACACATATTTAACATTTTATGAGGAGGGCTACACTGTATAAAACCTTTTAAAAAAAAAGAAATTTCAATATATATGATTAAATTTTTTTAAATTCTAAGCACCCCTGGCATGACTTATGATCCACCCCTGGTAACTAGGAATCTAAGACCATTTGTTTTTGAAAAAAAAAAAAGTAGGTTGTAAAATTCCAATTTAGTTTGATTTGTCTTTCTGGTAACAGTTTGCTGCAACATAGTAGACTCCAAATTTGACGACTTGCAGTACACTTCACGATAAAAGATCGACTTGCAAACAATCAAATTATCTAATTTTTTTTTATTTTTAAGTTTTTGAGCAATATCTTATTTCATGTTTCAGGGAAAAGAGTACGTATTCATAGCAAATTCAGACAACTTGGGTGCGACTGTCGACTTACGTATCCTTTCTTATGTGTTCGTTGAAAAGAATATTCTTTTTTCTTCTTAAGATGTGTTTTTTATACTTGTTGGCTATTTTACAGCAAAATTTGGTTAGGATAAATGATAATCCTTGACTAACTAAACAGAGATCCTAAACAATATAATCCAGAATCAAAATGAAGTTTGTGTGGAGGTATGCAAAAATTTATTTTATTTTGCTTTGTAGCTTGAACAGTTTCTCCAATTATTCTGTCTTTTGAGGTTTAATTTCACTAATTGTTTAAGTATCCCATAGGTTACTCCAAAGACCTTGGCTGATGTCAAAGGGGGCACATTAATCTCATATGATGGAAAGATTCAGGTATAAAAATCACCTGCCACAAGTATATATTTGCAGAGTGAGGCTATATATGGAACTGTGCATAGCGCTGATTGGTCCGTACTAGGGAATAATATTTTCATTTTCAAAGTCCAAATAGTTAATCTGAGCTGTTCAGCATAATTTCCATACGAAAATGTACTCGACTAAATTTTATATTTATTAGAATTTTTTTACTATTTTTTAGATAGGTAGAATATTATTACTTTTGAATGGTCTACAACCTTTAGATCAAGTGATTTTCTACCTTTCTAAAAAAATAGAAAAAAAAAATATACAAAGTATAAAATTTGATATACATGTACATTTTCATATGGAGATCATGCTGAATGGTTTAGATAGATTGTTTGGACTTTGAAAATGAAGTTATTGATCCATAGTACGGATATGTGCTATGCATAGTACCATAGCCTCGTTCATATTATGTATGTGTGGCTTTCTTTTTTGCTTTGAAAAAGCTCACTTACATGTAAATTATTTTGCAGTTATTAGAGATTGCGCAAGTCCCAGATGAACATGTAAGTTCATTCATATGACACATTCAATTTCAAATTAGTTATATATAATTGAAATGGCGATTCTTTGACTTTACTCTTCTCTTCAAATTAAAATTTTAGGTGAGCGAGTTCAAATCAATTGAGAAGTTCAAAATCTTCAACACCAACAACCTGTATGCTATTATAATTTTTTATACTAAATTTCTACTCCATTTCATGTAAGCCTCTTAATTAACATGCTAAATGTGTAAACAATATTTGCATTATTTGCTGTTTTAATACATTTTAGGTGGTTGAACCTGAATTCCATAAAACGCCTTGTTGAGGGAAATTCCTTACAAATGGAGATAATTCCAAATCCTAAGGTAATCTTTGACAAGAACTTGTAATTCTGTTTTTAATTATGTATAATCGATCTAACCACTAATGTTTTGCAATCATATTTTATGATGTTTGTGTTCTGAAAAATCATAATATATATTTCCAAGATTAAAAAAAATATATAAACTCTAATTAAGAGTATGATATTTACAATAGGAAGTAGATGGGGTGAAAGTTCTTCAATTGGAGACAGCATATGGAGCAGCTGTTAAGGTATTTTAAGAAATTACAGAAATGATCTCTTTTGTTTCCTTTGAGAAACTCTCAGAATTTTCATATCCCTGTGCAGTTCTTTGATAATGCAATTGGTATCACTGTGCCACGATCACGCTTTCTCCCGGTGAAGGCTACTTCGGACTTTCTCCTTGTCCAGGTTTTTTTATCAAAACATTTTTTCTTTAGTAATTAAAAAAAATTATGAAATTACATAGTTATTGTTAGCCACTGTTATAAAGGTGGACAGTTTATTATAATGTTAATTTGCATTTTTTTTTTTTAATCATGGGAGAATTTTAACAGGAGTAAACATTCAAGAGGTTAGAATTTTAGGTGGCAAAAAGAAAGCTTGTGATAATAAAGAGATGCTTTGTTGAAAGCAACCCTTTCTTAGGCCAATTATGATTACAAAGCTAAATTATATAAATGAGATTTAAAGGGTGGAAAATAGCACTTTGACTCGAGGGTACTGGGTACCCATTTTTTTCGCAGTCTGATCTGTATACGGTGGTAGATGGTTATGTTATACGAAACGAAGCCAGGGTAAATCCGTCAAACCCCTCAATCGATCTTGGACCTGAATTCAAAAAGGTGAAAACAATCTGTGTAACATTCTTTCTGTGATACTTATTTGAAGCATGGATATTCCCTTCTTTTCCTACTTTCTTATCCTTTTATTCTTTGTTATTGTTAGGTTAGTGACTTCCTTCGCCGGTTTAAGTCAATACCGAGTATAGTTGAGCTGGATAGCTTGAAGGTTTCAGGCGATGTCTGGTTTCGTTCCGGAGTAGTTCTTAAGGTATTCCATACTAATTTCTGTTTGTATGTATGTTGCCATTTGTGCAGTTATTTTGTAGATTACGACATGAATAAATTGGTTTATTACAAAGATGGCTGATGGTTTAAGTTTGTACACTATATTTGTAATGTGGTGTCATTTATGGAAATTATGTAATAATAAATCATTGGATTTGTTATACACTTTGGCATTTGTGACAGGGGGAGGTCAGCATTACAGCAAAACCAGGGGAAATTTTGGAAATTCCTGATGGATCAGTAATTGATAACAAGGTAAATACATCAATCATAAAATTTATGTAAGATAAGTTGAGAAAGAGACTTTGACTCTTACTTATCTCTATTTTTCTTTTACTAATATCAAGCTCATTGTTTAGCTAAAACACAACCATCTTCTTCTTCTCTGTTTTCTTACTTCTCTTGTTTTATTTCTTTCTTTCAGGAAATTAATGGACCAGAAGATTTCTAAAAACCTAAATGGCTCCAGAAGTGATTTATTTATTATTTTTCCTTCTTTTTAATGCATTAAAAATCAGCATTTGGGTCATGAAAAGAACAATCATTTAGTACCTATAATTGCACAACTGTGAATCTCATTATTTGTTGTAATGTATTACTAATTCTGTTTAGTAGCATCCATCTAGACTTTGTTATTTATTTTTTAAAATTATTTTAGTTTGTCTTATTTTATTTTTATTTTATGGAGAATGCTCAATATCCTACATTGGCAAGGATGGTCCTGAAAAATTGTTACTTGTTAATAATTTGTAAATTTTTATCAACCCAACAAGTGTTGGCCCATGGGCTTCTGAGCCCATTTATCATATTTAATATTTCAGCTTGATATATATTATTTTTTTTAAAAAAAATTATTCACGTAAAAAATCAAAGCTCAAAAGAATTGCAACTAGTTCTTGCTCTGAAATATACAAAGACGGTTTGAGTTGCAACATTGGCAAGAATGTTGAAATTATCTTCATCATTCCAAAATATTATGAAGCTCATATATTGTCAATTTTTTCTTAATGAAGTAATTCTACAAGGTCTAAAATTTTATTTTCCTTCTTCGCAATGTGTTTTTTTGCCAATTACTTTGGTTTATTTTACAACTTAGGAATCGGAGGCGGAGTTAAGTAATAGGATAGTGTCAATTGATTTTCATTTTTTTTAATATTTTATATTTATGTATGATTTTTTATATAATTTAAAATGAAATGTTATAATACAGTAAAATTGAGTTTTATTTTATTTATGAAAATTGCGTACAATTGATCTTATGTGTGTTTGATCCTCATAATTTGAAAGTCTAGCTTCATCCTTGAGCGGTTTGATGGGCACTGGATCAAATTCGATCCATACCTGCATAGAACCATCTGATTTGCATCAAGATTCATGCATTTAACTTTAAGATTTGTGTAGATCAAGTCTGCACAGATATTGATGCGTCTTGGACCCAGTTAATATAGTAAAATAACGGTTCCGACCGGACATAATAAAGTGTTAATATAGTAAAATAAGGGGTGTTTTTGCAAAAGAGCCAGTTATCCGTCTGAACCGTCTGTAGCCTCTCTAAACATTGTTTCCCATCCGAAGAGTTATTTCATTCAAGGCAATTCAACTGCCATGGCTTTTTTTATTTCTTCTTCGCTTAAAACAAAACTCTCTCTCTCCTTCCCGCACGCAAATAAAACCCCATTATTAAAGCAAACTACATTTCTATCATTTCCTGCTGCTTTCTCTAGAAGAGACTCTCTTCTGATGACCATTCTACCCATAGGAGGCTTACTGTCTCTGCCGGTGGGCCCCACTCTAGCCAGAGAGCGAAGGAACCGAAAGACCATCTCTCCTGAGGAGTACAGCACCACCCGTTAGTTACTGCACCTTTTTTAGTTGTTGCCCAGCCCTTGTCAGATTTAATTTTGCTATTTGGTCCCTCCACATTTGTTGAAATTATCTTAATTCATTCATGTGTACCAGTGAACCTACAAAATCATAAATTGTTTAATGAAAAAAAAAGGTTATAATATCATTATAAAAGTGTAGATTATTATATGAGAAAATAATCGCTATTTTCATATCATCTCATTTTTAAGTTGTAATAACCTTCACTTCATAATTAATGAGGATAAATTGCAGTAGTTACCAAATTGCAACATTTTATCTAGTTAGCTAAATTTTGCACATTCCATTGTTGTTTGGTTACTACTGCTGAATGTTTACTTCATTTTTTTTTTTTTTTTTTTTCTAATGTACCAAAATAGCTGAAGGCATAAAATATTATGATATTATAGAGGGGAAGGGAGCCACAGCTGAGAAAGGCTCTACTGTTCAGGTTTATTTCATTTTATGTTTGCTAGATTTTACTTATTTTCTATATAAGAGTATTGCATGTTAAAAAAAAAAAACAAGAAAAATGTTTGTCATGTAGGTGCACTTCGATTGCATATATCGCAGTATCACTGCAGTTTCGAGCCGTGAATCTAAACTTCTTGCTGGCAATCGCATAATTGCACAGGTTCATTTAAATTTTCAATTTTAGAAGAGTTCATATTGAAATTTTCTATAAAGGGATAGATATCTCTGGTTCCTGACAGCAGGTTGAATCTAGTTGATTAAAATTAAGGAATATTGAATGAGAAAAATTGAGGTCAGGTTTAAATCGCCCTAGAGATAGGGATGTAAATACATGTTTTTATGTACCGTCACCGTGTCATGCTGTGATCAAATTCAGAGGGATAGTAACGGCGCGTTAATCACGCTATGACCACACGTGTCATGTCCCAACGTGACCACATCCCTATTTGGCAATAGTGCTCACTTCAATAACTTATGTTTCTCTGTTCTTTACTATTTTAGTAGCCATACGAATTTACAGTAGGAGCTCCACCTGGAAAGGAGAGAAAGCGTGATTTTGCGGATAATGCAAATGGCCTTTATTCTGCCCAAGCTGCCCCTAAACCCCCTCCTGCCCTGTATTCTGTTACCGAAGGCATGAAAGTCGGTGGAAAGGTATACTTCTTCTTTTTGAAATATGTCTTTTCATATTATGGGTAAATACAAATGTTTATAAACTGTTATTGTGAAACTAGTAGAAATACAGTTTGTACAGAAGCTGTTGTTGTGCAATTTCTTTTCTTTTTTGGTATTAAATGAATTAAAAGTATAATTTAAAATGCTGCAGAGGAGAGTAATAGTACCTCCAGAACTTGGCTATGGAAAAAAGGGGATGAATGAGATACCGGTAAATTTTTATTTTATATGTAAAAATTCTTCATATTTGCATTAAATTTTTTGTTGAATTCAATTTTAGCTACTTGTGAGTTGTAGATATTACTGGGATACCCTACATACTGATACAGGCTGGATCGTACTGGTACCGTAACCCAGTTAAAAAAAGACAAAGGAAGACATTCAGTTGTTACCTATTGATTATAGATTAACATATATAACCTTGAAATTATGTATTTCTCCCCTCTAAAATTCATAATATCATATTACATTTGCTGCTAATGTCTTCTCTTTGTATTGTTACAGCCAGGTGCTACTTTTGAGCTTAATGTCGAACTTTTGCAAGTAAATTCTCCAGCAAAACAATGAACTCTTTCTTCTACATTTTTTTTGCTTCCATTTTATTTCAACTAATTATTTTGTGTTGGCAAAATAATTCATTAAAGGCTATTTGGTTGAGTAGGCTATCATTATAACAGATGAGGATGGATGAACTCTTTCTTCACTACAAATATTTCTGTGCTTCAATTTAACTTAAAGAGAATCTTTCTCTTCGTTATTTTGTATTGCTAATGATATCTATGATATTCACTTCGTTTAATGTGTAATGGAAGTCTAAAACCATTTGGATTTGTACGAGAGGTGAACTTTCATAGGCAATAGTTAGCATCCCTCTTTACTATGGCCATGTTTTGGTTGCGGCATAAGTCATGGAATAAGTACCTTATTCTGTACTTACGATGTCAAACATGAATAAAATATGATGGAATAATATAGTATAAGAAATCACTTATCCGTCATAAATTAACTCACCTATTCAAGTTTAATCCACAACCAAATAAGAATATCTTATGCCGTCATAACTTAGAATAAACAACTTATGCCATCGTAACTTTAATTCACAACCAATCATGTTCCAAACATCTTGGGATACTTCTTAGTGGCTTTCAAGTGAAACTCCAAAGTTTTGCAACTTTTGTTACAATTTCACAGACATTTCTCTTTTTCTCAAAAGAAAACATTTATTTGGGAATTTGCTTTACAAAATAAAAATTTGACAGCTTGGGTATGAAACTCGTGCGGCAACAAGACTTCATTTATACACTGGAAGCAACTTGTGAAAATCAAACCAATAATGACATTCGGAGGGATTAATTAAATCGTACAATTGGATCCGCTAGATGTCCCAAACTTGGTCCAATGTTTGCAATCAATAATTCAATTTAAATTGATCTCTAGTGACCGGCCCAACCGAAACCTATAACCCGCTTACAAAAAACTGGAGAGAACTCAAACCTCAAACCCGCTAGATCTCTCGTGTCTATCACTTTATGGTTCAGATCCGGTGTCCATTTAAAGGGAGAATTTTATGTATACCCTTCAAAAACTTCAATACTACGTATTTCTCTCTCTAAATTTTAAAATTACACATTTCCCTATACAAATTTTAAAAACTCACAAAGTTACTCATTTTATTATTTTTATATTAAAACTCATTCTAAATTTATAAAATACACATTTTACCATTTATTAAAAGCATCAAAAGCTCATCGGACTCAAATTTGAATATGAAGAGTTCCTCTATCGTCCGATCCACGCGCATCGCATTAAGATCGGTACGTGTAGCTTCAATACATGTGTGTTGGCTTTAAGATTGTGTTGATCTAGTACGCACAAATTTTAAAGCAATTTCGATCTGTGACATCGCATTAAGATCTGTGAACTTCACTTCAATATTTGTGTGTTCGCTTCAAGATTTGTGCTGATCTAGCATGCACAGATCTTAAAGCAGTTCGGACAGTAGAGGAACCCTTCAGATTCAAATTTGAGTATGATGGGCATTTTATGCTTTTAATAAAGGGTAAAATGGGTATTTTATAAATTTAGAATGAGTTGTAATATAAAAGACAATGAAACGGGTAAATTTGTGAGTTTTTGAAGTTTAGAGGGGAAATACGTAATTTCAAACTTTGGAGAGGGAAATACGTAATTTTGAAGTTTTTGAGGGATATACGTGAAATTCCCCCCTATTTAAAAGTAGGAATCCGCTTTAAGATTCGTGCCAGGTTAAAAAAGCGGTATGGATAGAGTAATTGAACGTGCGGTACCGGGGTGATCCGAATTCCGCTCTACGGTTGCTCTCTTCCCCCAGTGGGCGCGCGATCTGAGAAGAGAAGACAGAATGGGGTGGATCTGGCCATGCGTAGCTTTGATTGTCTCCATTTGGATCGCATCTGTTCTCAAAATAGCATCCAGCTCTTCTCGCCTTCGGTCCGAAGCCCTTTTTCTCTCCTCCAGTAAGTCCTCTCGCTTTTGAGGGAGTGACTCTGCAAATTGATTACTTTGAGGGGTGCATTTGAATTATTTAAAGGCAATACAAGTCTGTTCATAATTTTAGTTTCAATACAGGTGTGGTGCCACAACAATACCAGTTACCAGCTGGTACCCCACATACTGACATAAGCAATTTGAATGAACATATTTTCAGTTAAATATCTTTCTTGTTCGTTTTAATTTTCTAAGTGTATGTTACTGAAATTGGATAGGTTTGGAGAAAAAGAAAAATGTGCTTCTTGTCATGGCTCATCGAATCTATGTGAGTTTTTCAAGTTTTATATACACAGTACAGAATGGCAAAGTATTGGCCATTACTTTGCAATCATTTCCTATGAAGATTTCCAAGCATCGTCTGAGCTTTCAGTTATCTTCAATTAATCCTCATTTTATCCAGTTGAGCAACATACAGCATTCGCATAAATTAGGATCATCTTTTTTTATATCCATTTGAAATGAACCTGATTATACAGTTCGATGTTGTATTTAATGTAGGTTCTTTTCTCCGACTATTATGTACTTGGCATCAGAAGGCCACCAAATTCACCTTCTTTGCATATCAGTCGGTACACTCTAACAGAAGAAGTCTTTCTCTGACATTGAAAATTGTGAAAATACCTTATTAAACCTCATAGTTAAGCAAAATAATAAACTCATAGTTAAGCAAGAAAATAAAAGGTAGCCAGTAGTAAAAGGCGCTGTTGTTGCAATCTCTTCGTAAATACGTGCTTACACAGGTAATGCTGATGGCCTTGGGAATACACGGAGACAGGAGCTCTACGGTGCTTGCACAGTTTTTAATGTAACTAAAAAATTTATGTTCCGTTACGAACTCTTCATATCATGTTCCTAACCTTTAAAGGTTAAATATTATATCTATAATTTAAGGCAGTTCTTTTGTTGGTGAAACAATGCCAGCATATTTGCTCATTCTTTTGCTCTTTTTGTTTCTATGGCAGATTCCAAGAGAACAGATTCAAATTTTAGACCACCAAAATCTTAAGGTGATCATCATATTTTGGGGTTTTAATTTCATGTGATAAATATCGGTATCAGTTCTATTTGAATCATACCTGTTATCGTTTAATTTAGACCATATTAAAAATTTAGCTTCAATTAAGCTTCAACAGTTAAGCCCAAATTGATCCTTAATAATGAAAGATAAAAGAAAATTAAAAAGTAAATAAAAATTAAGGTACAAACATAAGAATATCAATTAGGGTATTATAGATGTAAATATCTTCTTATCTTGATAGGATGGATTTAATAACAAATGGGAGCATCACATTTTGAGCCAGATTATTAAAGACTCTCTTGCCATGTGGAACATTGATACGGTATGATATTAATTTTGTACTTTCTAACCTTTAGGCTTCATTATGGTGTTGTTAAGGCCTATAGAGAGACTTTTTGTGTGTGTGTGTGTGTGTGTGTGTGTGTTGATTAAATAAATTAGTCGTTTTTTTTCTTTTTTTGTACTGATATTGCCGAAGATTGTACCAGATAAGGTACCTGCTTTTCTTCTATATACATATAAAGGTATTCCAATTGGATAGCATGGGATTTTAATTTTTAATAAGAATTCTTTGAAAGTTAAAGGTTTGTTTGACTTTTGCACTGGTCATGTGAAATTTTGTGTTATTTTTGTTTCATAAACAGGTAATAACTTTTGACAACTATGGTGTATCCGGTCACCCTAATCATCGTGATGTTCATCATGCCGTTCGGTTGGTTGGCTTATAATTATTTTACTAACTGAAATATATATAGTCGGATCAATTTGAACTGTACCTCCTATAGATACAGAAAACCACAAAACGCATTTTTAAACCTGCAAATGCAAAATATTGTGCAAAAAACAGAATTGGCAATGTACACCCTACGGATATAGGGATAAATTTATAAAATTTAGGTCATCTGCCCCCAATCCCCAACCCCACCACCCACCCCCCCCCCCCCCCCCCCCCCCCCCCCCCCCCAAATGCCAGCAATAGATGACCTAATTGATTATCACAAAACAAAACTTAGGTTTCGTTGTCATCCTTTCTGAGAAACTGTGGAGGGTTTGTTTTTTACTTTGATGTATGAGAGAGACGAAGAAAGTGATATATCGGTTTTTACCGGGGTATATGCAATGTTTTTGAGGCTTCTAGGGATCACCTGAAATATGCATATTTGATTTTTGTCACTAATGTTAGCTAATTGCTATCAGTCTTTCTTTTTGTAGAAAACTCATGCATGAGAAGTTGCCGAGAGAAATTGAAGCTTGGGAACTTGTAATGCTCCTTCTCCAAATATTGAACAACTCAAATACCAGTGCTTTAAAAATTTCCCCTTATAATCTGTTACCAAACTTCAAAAATTACTCAGGCTTTGTAATTTTCGGACTAAAGTTTATTATGGTTTAAAATATTTCAGATTAGTATGAGCATTTTTCGCAAGTACAGTGGACCTGCAAGTGTATGGCCATCTCTTCTATGTTATTCATCGTACCAAAAAAAAGAGATGCATCTCTTGTTGAATTCAAGTCCATATAAAAGTTACCGTGCCATGGCACAACACAAAAGCCAATGGGTTTGGTATGTATTATACCTTTCTCATGTTTAATTTGTATTAATTTAGTTGGCCATGAGTTCATGCCATACCATGCCAATATTTTTCATTTTCAGAGTCCAAATAGTCGATGTGAAGCGTTCAGCATGATTTCCATATAATAATGTACTTGTGGACTAAATTTTACATTCTTTAGGTAGCAAATCACTAATTTTGAATGGTCTAGAATCTTTAGATCAAGTTATTTTCTACCTATATAAAAAATAGTAAAAAAATTCTAAAAAATATAAAAATTGATTAAACAATGCTTGCAGCTTCTTATACCAGTAGACTGTATTAAAGTTGAAAGAGTTGTAAATACATTGTAGGAGGTGTTGTCCCCTGGAAATTATCTTTTGATTTGATTTTTCTAACAAAACTAATTATTTTTTAAATTTGACAGGTTCCGTAAATTGTTTGTTGTTTTCTCGAGCTACACATATGTGAACACTCTTCACAAGATCAGTTAGCAATCCAACTTTGGTGTGGAGCAGGTCGCCGAGAATTTTATGAGCCTATTCCACAAAAAAAAAAAAAAAAAAAGGGGGAAAGCAAGCTGAAGAAATTCAGAAGATAAAATTTGTGTTTGTGGGAACTTGTTTGTTGTAAATGGCACAAGATAGATTTTACCAAACAAGTATTGTAGAGTTGGTATGGAGTGTAGGCCTATCACTTGGCTGGCAGCCTGGCATTATTTTGTTGCTTTCTTCATGTAATCCATGTGGATTGTCTGGTTCAAGTTATGAGGTACCTATCCAGGTACATATTTCAGAATTGATTTATTTAAAATAATATATGGATTTATTTCATAACTGAGTCAGCACAAAGAAATTGTGAAGAAACAGGGGAATAGTGGAATTGTTATGGAATGGAATAGTAGTCGAATGTTAATGAAATTAAATGGAATAGAGAAAAAGTAAAAAAGTAGAATTGGAATAGAAATATGCAATCAAATGCTTCTCTTTTGTCCTTCAAATTTTTTCTCGTTCATTTCGCTACTTCATGAAAAAGGTGGAATTAGAAAGAGTGATTTTTCGACATGTTGAAATTGACTTAAATTCATTCTTTCACTATTCTATGCCGAATACAAAAGAAATATTATGGATTAGAAGCCTCTTCTATTATCCACTATTCCATACATTTTCCGAATGGACCAGTAACTTTTTGTTGCATTTTCTAAAAGATTATGATTGCTCAATAATGTTTTATTTTGACTATTTTTTTCAAATCGTATCATTTAAAAAAAATTACAGGCATTTTTCTTATAAATCACTTGTGTAGCAATTTTAAATTATTTGATATTCCATCAAATATCGGTATATATGGATCATTATAAATTTTTTATCATTTGTCATTTTCATGCATATGATGTATATAAAATAAAGATTATATTTCACTTACCGGAATTTAAAATTACAAGTTATTTTAACAATTAATGAAGGTTATCACATTAATTTGTTATCAATGAATATCCGTCTTTATCTAAAAAAAATAGTTTCATGATTACTTGGATACATTTATTTTTGTGAGATTAGCTTTATAATTATGGTTTTCACGTTCCATTTAAAACTTGCACCGAGTTTAAGAAAAAGGGTTCAACCAAAGTGGTTTGTTTGAGTTTCTGAAAAGGAAAAGCTCCTTGTCACTTTGCTGTTGTGTTCGTTCACTTCGTTATTGTTAATTACAGCTTACATTATTGATGATTGGCACAGTTAAAGATCAATTCTATGTGAGATTGGCCTAGATTAATTACCAGCCGTGGAATTTTGATCTGACGGCCCAGATTGTTGCGGAGATAGGAAGACTAACATAAAACATACAATATACAAATTTGCATGCTACATAGAATCCTTAATAGATTAGACAAGATGATCATTTATATTCACCGTACGGATGCTGCCCCTCTGATTGTGACTCGTGTCCGAGAGAAAAAGACAAACCTTATTCTCCTATTCTTGCACGGGAAACAGCGATAACAGTTACAAATTTATACTAAACCTTATTCATTTGATTTGAGTTGTCCTAGAAAGGGACTTCAATGACCAGTGATTTGACCGGGCCCGGACTCCTGTGTTACAAAACCTGACCGTTACTTAGTAAATGCCGTATAATTACTTAAATGCCCTTCTTCACCTGACAAATATTGAAAGTGCCATACTGCCATTACTGGAGTTACTGCTGAAAAACAGTAAGCTAGAATTTTTTTCTTCAGGAAAATTGGAATCCAATATTCATATTTTCTGTGTAATCACTTAATATTAAAAAATTCAGATTTTTAAAATAGAAAAATTAAAGCCACTGATTTTTTTTTTCTTTATCGAGAGTAACATGTTGATGTAAAATATCATAAAACTTATATTTCATCTTCTTATTTTATACTAATAAGTTTTAAAACAAGATCAAAATTATATTTGGAATTTGAATTTTGAATTATAAATTAAGGAAAGGAAGTTGTGGAGATAAGTATGTTAGTTGAGATAATCAAATTCCATACAACTTGAGAATTACTACACCAAGAATTGTAAATTTTGAAACATTAAAATTTCAAGTCACCTGAATGACTATTGGCCACTGACCTTAAAAAAAAATCAAGTCACCTGATATACATATCAGTAAAACATATACCAAAGTTCGTTATATTTTATAAACATGCTATCTGAAGAATATAGAGCAATCCTATAATATTAAAATTTTAAGTTTATTTTTAAAAATTGTCAAGATCGTCAAAATAAGAAAATTGTCAAGTGATATGCTCTCATACATATCTTACTATTCTACTAAAAAAATGAACGATTTGAGCTCAGTATCTCTTGATGCATTACCAATAAATTTATTTTAAATTAAAAAAAAACTAACTTTATATATACTAATAAAATACCCATTATTTGTTTTTAATATACTATAATGTAAAAAATGAAGATATGGATAGGGTCTTTCTCTCTTAAAAAAAAATAATGTTATTAAATATTTATGGTCACTTGCAAATTAAAATATGATATCAATATTATACTGGCAGAGTGGCAGATGAGTGTAAATAAAGCCAAACTAAGCTCCATTGTTTAACCGTTAAAATCTTACTAAATAAAAAGCTCATATAACTATAGACTAAGAAACTTATCCGCCATTCTATCTTTCTCTGGTCACTCTCTTTCGCTCTCTCTGTCTCTACGCCGGCGTGAGGCGGCGCCGCCACTACAGTCACCGGAACTCACCTACATTGCGCGAGGCTAATGAGAGGCTCTTGGTGAAGATTTTGAACTCTCCTCGCTCTGTCTGAATGGAGTATGAACGAATCGAGAAACCTCTCCATCAGGTAACACACACGCTCTCTCTCTTATCAATCGAAATTGAACTTCTTGAGAGCGTTTTTAAAGTGTGATTTCAGTGTCTTTCTTCAGATCCACTTCCTCATGTTTCAAATTAATCGCGTATTGTCTGTACAAACTCGATCTGATCACTCACAGCTTTGCTTGGGTTAGACTTGAATTTTCCGATTTTGCTTTTGTTTATTTTTACTTCAGCTATAAGGAATTTAAAAAAAAATTGTTTATTTTTATTCGTGGCTTTTACTGGAATTAAAAAAAAAAACTCTATCTGGCTTTTTTTAATTTAACAAATGAACTATTATTTATTCTAATCATTTTTTATTGAATAAAAGTGCAAAGGGCCTTTAATCCTTTATAGACCTTGTTATAATTGTATTTCACTTGAATTTAATACACAAGTGTAGGTAGTAAATTCCTCACAACTAGTTTGTCAGTAAAGCAATTTAGTAATTTAGACGCTATCTACATGCTCTCAATTTAATGTGCCAGCTTTATTTGTGCTAGACCAGTCTCTTACTGATAAATAAGTAAATTTTTCTTGATCTTATAAAGTCAAGTTATTAAGCTTTCAGTTATTTTTTGTTTTATTACATCATACAAAAAACAAACAGAAGAGTACTACCAACTGGTAGAGTCACATGTACTGGGATTGACATCTTACATTCTTACCATTTTTTTTTTTCAAGTACTGTTTCTATCTGTAATATTATTTAAGTGTTAGTGTATTTAATTTCAGGGAGGAGGTTTTTCTCCAAAGAAGCTTAGAGCAATGCTTCTTGGTGTAGAAAAGAGAAGGAAAGGAGAGGAAGAAGAAATCGAGTCCAAATTCACATTACAATCAGAAATTGGTGACAGGAGTAAGCCCTTCCTCTTCCCCACGAATTTGCATCACCTGAGATATCTCAAACTTTGATTGATCTGTGGAAAATATGGATTGTTCAAATCCTTTTTGCATTAATCTCAAAGCACAATAATACTGCCCCCCTGCATTCCAAACAGGCATCGAAAAAAATTTGGACCGGCTTTAGATAAACTGAAAATTTAAGATAATTTGAATTCGCATACCCTGAGATCTCTCAAACTTTGAGTTGATATGTGGAAAATCTGGACTGTTCTTCCTTTCTGCATGAATCTCAAAGCACAATAATACTATTGAAAAGAAAATTCTCAGACTTAATTAACTCCCGTAAGTATTCTCTTTAACAGTTAACACAGAGTGTTCTTTAACTTCTTCTAGGAGGAAGTATTGGAGAAGAATTCAAGGATGTAGATATGGTGAGCTCTGTATCGGATCCATCCTCTTCCTCAGAACCCGAACTGATAACAAGCGGACACAGACCAAGAGACCCGATAAACTCCTCATCAAAGGTTTTAAAACCACAAGAGGATGATTCATTTGATTCAGAAAGTGTCGCCTCAAATTTTGAATTCCACAAAGACACGAGAAGCCCTAACCCTAATCGATCTCCCATTGTACCCTCATTTTCTAAACCTACCCCTTCGAAATGGGCCGATGCACAAAAATGGATAGCAAGCCCCAATTTAAGCCGGATCGGCAGAACTAGTAAGAAAACGGAGCGGGTCGGGATGAAGAACCCAGTGACAAAGGTTGTGTTGGAGGCAACAATAGAAGAGGTGGCAGATACAAAGAGAGTTGACTCGACAAGTCAAGAGAAGAGAGAGATTGTAGGCTTGAATAACAGACCCGCTAATTGGGCACCTGACCCGTATCCTGAATTGGAGTCTTATCCTAAACCAGCACCAGTGGTTCTTGCTGATTCAGCGGGTATGCTATACTGATAATTTATTTTCTTTTCAATTGTGAATTTCATGTATATCCCTCAAAAATTCATAATATCATATTCACCCTTCTAAATTTCAAAAACTCCCAAATTTACCCATTTTATTGTCTTTTTCTATTAAAAGTTTAAAACACATTTTATCCTTTGTTAAAAAATTAAAAAAATACAGAGCATGTTTAAGAAAAATTTCAGCCTTCTAATTAGTCTGTTTCTGATGGCAAATAGGTCATTTCTCTACTTCTGATGCTTACACAAATAAAGTAGGGAAATGTCCCTCAAAAACTTTGAAATTACATCTAGTTCTGCAAAGAAAGGTCCAATGAAAATCCGATAGGAGTTGAAAAGTGCCTGTACTAAATAAAGCAAGCTGCTGCACTGAGATAAAATGGCTTGTGCAGAAAACCTTGTCGGTATTTTTGTCTCTATATTTATACAAATATGACTACTAGCCTTCTACCGAAAAAAAAAATCTTATTTATTTTTTCTAGAATTATAGCTAGACCTGATTATGCATTAATAAAACAATGCAGTGAGTCTGAGCCGCCATGATCCCTCTGTCTCTCTCCACAGTGCAACTGCATTTATACCACCTTCCACTGTTCGATCAGTCTCAATGCGCGACATGGGGACAGAAATGACCCCAATTGCTAGCCAGGAGCCTTCTAGAACAGGTACACCGGTACGGCCTGCAAGCCCGAACCCCTCCACATCCACCAGCCCAAGAAGGTCGCTGACAGGTACAGACCCCAACCCGAACTCGAATCTTAACACAAAGCAAGATTGCAACACTGAGGGGTTGAGCGAAAAGGAGATACAGATGAAGACAAGGAGAGAGATAATGGTTCTGGGGACGCAGTTGGGGAAGACTAGCATTGCTGCCTGGGCGAGCAAGCAAGAGGAGGAGAAAGTTGCGAGCAAGTCTCTTCAGTCACTGCAGGCGGGGTCCGCTTGTCAGAGTGTTATTGAGACTCGGGCTGCTGCCTGGGAAGAGGCTGAGAAGGCGAAGTTCATTGCAAGGTTGTTCTTTGAACTTTACTGTTAATTTTTAGTTGTGCGTATTCCACTGAGAGTAAGGCTTAGAGGTCTGAGGAAAATTTCATTTCTTTTTCTTTATTTTATTTAGTTTGGTTTTATGATAGGTTTAAGAGGGAAGAGATAAAGATTCATGCATGGGAAAATCACCAGAAAGCAAAAATTGAAGCTGAAATGCGCAAAGTTGAGGTAGGCTATTATTATTTTTTTTCCCTTTTGTTGAGTTGTCCCAGCTCGGGCCGTATTTGCAAATGCACCAGATTATGGTACCAATGAGGTTGTGGGTGAGAAAATTAGCATCCCCTGTGACATCTCAAACTTTGAGTTGATATGTGGAAATCTGGACTGTTCAAATCCTTCTCAAAGCACAACAATACTGGCCCTTGCATTCCGAATAGGCACCAAAAAAAATTTGGCCCGGATTTAGATAAACTAAAACTTTGAGATATCTCAGAGGATACGGACTCGTGGGAAGGGGGGGGATACTCTGAGGTAACATAATATTTATGTTTAGAGCCGAACTGTCCGATCAGAATCCGGCCCGAGGTGGAATGCATGCCCCCCCCCCCCCCCCCCCCCTTAATATTCATGCGGATTCTGATCGGACAGTCCGGATCTAAAAATAAATGTTTTGTTACTTTGGGTGATATGAATTCGGGATACGCATGCAGACAAACACAGAACCCGTACAGGTCTCGTGACGTACAAAATTGTACCCAAGTTGTGCCATGGAGCTTTAATTCTTATAATAAATGATTAATTCACTTTAAAAAGGTGGAAGTGGAGAAGATGCGGGCCCATGGCCAGGACCGCCTCATGAACAAATTAGCTGACACAAGGCACAAAGCTGAAGAGAAGCGTACGGTGGCAGAGGCAAAAAGGACCCATGCAGCGGCCCGCACGGCAGAGCAGGCAGAGTACATCCGTCGAACAGGGCGGGTCCCCTCGACCTTCTTCTCTTGCTCATGCTGGGGTTGGTGCTCGTGATTTTAAACCCGTCCCTTTGGTTCTATGTGAAAAAGAAGAATTGGATCTTTCTTTTAGCTTTCTATTATATCTAAATTTACCTTTCGTTTGGCTAGTTTTGCCGACATTGAACATCTATATATATATATATATATATATAAATGTGCATGTAAATTAGTAAATTGTTTTTATTCTTCTGACAGTTTCTCTGTGATGTTTTGCCAGATATTCTGGCATTTGAACGAAGGAAAGTTCGGGAGATGTGCATGGAACGTTCCCATCATATTACATGAAGAGTGAGGCTACGGTACTATGCATAGCACGGTTTGGTCCGTGCTACGGCTCAATATTTGAGTTTTCAAAATCCTAACGGTCGATCCGAACCGTTCAACATGATTATAAAATGAATATGTACTTGCAAACCAAATTTTACATTTTTTTCGAATTTTTTTACTATTTTTTTAGATAGGTAAAAAATCACTTGATCTGAAAATTCTGGACCATCCAAAAACAGTAATTTTCTACCTATCTAAAAAAATAGTAAAAAAATTCGAAAAAGTGTAAAATTTGATTTGCAAGTACATATTCATTTTATAATCATGTTGAACGGTTCGGATCGACCGTTAGAATTTTGAAAACTCAAATATTGAGCCGTAGCATGGCTCAATACGTGCTATGCATAGCACCGTAGCCTCACTCTTACAGATATTGACAGTGCAGTTTTGGCTTCATGCAGTGCATGAATAATAAAGTCAAAATAGTGTCATATATGACTCGCGCGTTACGTGAAGGCAAAACCAAGCTGTCAATATCTTTACCATGTTTCCATCATACATGAGCTGTGTCCGTTTTTTTTTTTAACAAAAGACTAAATGTTTTACTGGTGATTCGGCACTGTGGTGCCCTATGATGGAAAAAAAAAAAAAAAACAGTGAAATCTCTTTGTTTTTGCTTTAGGCATTTTTTTCCAACAAAAAGCGGATCGTTTACACTTTGATATTTAGACCAGTTCAGCATTTGTTAATTTTGATAATTCAAAGTAAATTTGAAGTATCAAAATGAAGTTCTTAGGCGGTAATGTCTATCATCTTTTTCCCAGACTCACATAACATATTTTACCATGTTTTAATTTTATTTTGATTTTCATTAAGAGTTTTAAAAAGAAAAAAATATTAATTCGGACAGTTTTTTGTGAAAATGAATTGCAATGCATTTATTATTATTAGTATTGACAGTTTTTATCATTCGATTTTAAAGCATTTATTATTAAAAATTACAATACTCTTTTCGGCAAAGTATTTTTTTTTTCAAAAAGTATTTTAATTTTTTTCGCCATTGTTTCCCCGCCTTTTCATAATCTTATAGTCTCTTGTATAATTTCGTTTATTTATGGAGACAAATCTGAAACAATTGATATCAAGATTATGAATATGATGTACATTGGCATTTTCTTTTATGATAGATGGATATTTTTAGGCCGAACATTAAATAAATTTCAGAGTGAGGCTATGACGTGCTATGAATCCATCTCCTATTTCCCATGACTTGCATCAGTACAATGTCTTTAGTTTATGGTTTAACTTGTTTGCTTAAAGATATGTGTATGTGATTTCGTTCATACAAATAATTAATATTACCATTGCTAGCACATCATGCATATATCTACTCTAATCGAATATACTCTGATACAAAGATCTTTTCAGAAACTATGTAGCAAAAGCAACTAAGTTAATTACAACGAAAACACAGTACGTCTAAATTTTGCTTAGCAGTGCCACATGATTCAAGAAAACAACTAATAAGCTACTCAAACTTCTTAATAAGAGAGAGATCATGCAGCATCTTCTCTATTTGCTCATCATCATCTATCCTTCCCTTTGTCTGGTACAAAGAATATAAGAAGAAAAAGGTAGGAAATAGTAAAAATAACAAATAGTTACGCTTGCACCGACATGAAAAAGAGAAAAAATTACGCCTTCGTACAATAATTTGGAATAAACAAGGAAGAAGGAATCCAACTGAGGGTTTGCTTGTATTTGTATACTCGAGAGTACTATTTTCTCATTGAGTTGGGCTAAGATGCTTTGGGAATTAATATTATTTTCTCATAGTTTTAATTCCCGTCCATATTTTGCAATTTTAAAGTCCAAACAGTCAATTCGAACCGTTCAACATGATTTCCATAGTAAAATGTGCTTGGAGACCCAAATTTATACATTTTTTGGATTTTCTTTACAATTTTTTAAGAAAGGTAAAAAATCACTGTTTTTCAGAAGATCCTTGGACAAACAAAAAAAAGTGATTTTTTCTACCTATATAAATTTTTTTCCAGAAAATGTAAAATATGGTCTACAAGCACATTTTAATATGAAGATCATGTTGAACGGTTCAGATCGACTGTTTGGACTTTGAAATTGCAAAATATGGGTGGGAATTAAAACCTTAGCCCAGCTCTTTCTCATTTATAGATAGATCAATACCTTTATAGAAGGAACCATAGCAATAGCTTCCTCCACCGTCTCTGGGCAAAGGTTGCCAAGCACACACAGCTGTATCACACAACATTTTTCATATTAAATTAGATCCAACTGTTTTTCTTCTTATTCTATTTCATAAAACATGGACGCTAGAGTTTTCTGGGTATCTGTAGAGAAATACAACTCATTTATATTTGGGTAAAAACACCATGATCCATCTTTTCTATAAAATAAAACCATAATTAACATGAGCTCTGACTGGGAACTTTAGAAATGAAAACACATATCACCTAATATACCAATAGGTCTGTACATCTATCTAAATCCCGTTTCGAATAAACAAATATTATGATTTCTATCAACTTTATTAATAAACAAATTTATATTCTAACCAATGTCCTCATGTTCTAATCTCCTTCTCTAAAACTCTATTGCTAATACTTTATCACAAATTTTATGAACAAAACATGAGTAGCCTTTCAGCAAAGCTTCTTTCGGTTTATCCCTTTAAGATCTCCAAAATGTCATGATATAACCCCCCCCCCCCCCCCCCCCAACCCCAAAAAAATAAATAAAATAAATAAAAAGAAAGAAACCAAAAAAGGAAAGGAAGAAAATTTTTAAAGGTTCGTTGAGAAGTAAAAGTAAAGTTAAAATTCATACCTCAAATTCTGCAAGCTGGTATCTGCTTAGAACTCTATATAATTGGATTAAGGATCAAATAAACAATCTATTGATATATGTAAAAATTGCTCATCCTCCCAAAATCAAGCTTAAAATTTACAACATATTTGCAGGAGAACCATCTAAGTAGACAAATTGATATGAAACCAAGGATTGCTCCGTACAGTTATAACTCATCCTGTAGTACGTACTTTGGTCGGTTGGTGGTATGATACCAGTAATTTCATACAGATAAACTACAGCCGACTTGCCACATAAATTGGAAAAAAGGAGACTAATTTATCATAGTATCTATTGAAAAAGTTATACATGTAAAAAGATACTCTCTGACTTGTCGGACAGCATCAGGATTTTTGTACCGGCTAAAGCGCTTCACATACTGTAGGGATTTCTCAAAAACCCTAGTAGCATAAAAATAATCAGAATCAAAATATGATAAACTTAAAACATTTCAAATAGTATTAATAATTCCAGACTTCCAGTTCACAAAATATTCAAATCATCCTGAAAATTACGAGGGGCAGGTTATTTTCAATGTGTTGTAGGGATATATTAGACATTTCTCCAACTGAATGTTAAACATGTTTTTGTTTCGTAGATTTTACACATGTACTCATGGTGATTTCAATTTAATTTCCTTTTTGTTCATATTATAGACATGATGTAACTTGTAGGAGAAAATAACATACTGAGAAACTTGATTTGCAGGATCATCAGACATTTGCTGGAGCTGTTCATATTTATGCTCCAGGATTATTGCCACTTCACAGTTCATGAGACATTTTGCCCTTAGAAACTCTACATAGGAGAAAATAAACACAATTAAAAATATTTGCAGCAGGAGGGGCCTATGTGTATTTATGCACTTGCTCCCTTGGATAAGAAAAAGTCTATGCAAAGTACAAATTGCACTTGCAAGCAAAGTTTCCCAAGTGACCTATAAGGAAAACTGTTCTGTGTTGCCCTAAATCTAAGTACAACTACAAACAATTAAAAGCATACAGTTTATCATGGCAAAGTTTGATTTGTCCATAATATACCAAATATATGCTGTAACCCTAATTCAATAAATAATACTGGCAAAAAGAACCTCAAAGGAAGCCAATTTATTCAGAAATTAGTTCATGATTTAACCTGACAAAGAACAGAATGGAAACAATTTTGTTCCTAGACTTCTGTTTTATTCATCACAAGTCCCTTGAAACATGAACACTAAAAGTAGACCGTAGGCCATAAAAGGAGACCACTTTTAGGGTTCAATTTGTGAAGTATATTACAGCTTTCTGACAAACAAAGTTCCCGTGCTCAAATTCAAAAAATGTTAGGGGCATAGATGAGAACTCAGTGTTATTACCATCACCGATCTTGAGTTCGGCTGCGTTTTCTTCCTCCTCTCCTGCTGACATCTTTTGCTGTTTAAATATCGAAGAGGATTGAAAAAAAAAACAGAGAAATATTAAATTTCACCGGCTAGAGAAGTCGTAATCTGAAAAGTAACAACTTAAATCGAAATTAGAACAAGAGAGAGAGATTACCCTTCAAAACCTTTGATCGAGAGCTTTTGTTCCCAACTTAAAAGAGTGAGAAAGAGAGGCCTGCGGCGTACGAATAGAAATATAGAACGCGAATTCAGATCACCTAGGTAACAAAATATTTCTATTTAGATCCGAACCGTTCAACCATAATCCGCACGAATATTGAAGGTAACTCCGAGCATTTCATCTCGAATCGGATCGAACCGGATTCTGATCGAACGGTCTAAACAGAAAAGGAAATATTCTGTTACCTCAGGATGTGGGCTCACAGAAAGCTGGGTAGTGTTGAGGTTCAGGATATTAAAGTATTTTTGATATAAATAGTAAAGTTTCTGATAAATTAATATCTGGGGGTGTAGCTCATATGGTAGAGCGCTCGCTTCGCATGCGAGAGGCACGGGGTTCGATTCCCCGCACCTCCACTTTTTTATTACCCTAATTTCAATTTGTACATTATTCTTATTTTAAATTCTCTTATTATCTTTTCGTTGTTTAGGATTATTTTTTTTTGAAGCACTCAAATGTTTAAAATATATTCAAAGAACGAGTGTTTGAGAGATTACTAATTTTTGGAAGTACTTAATTATAAGTTCTTTAAAATAAGTCAAGTTATCAAAATATTTGTTTGTTTTAAGAAGGTAATAGAATCCGGTTAGAATCGCTATATCCTCTGATGCAACACAATATTACTTCTAAGATCCGGGCCGTCCGATCAGAATAGGGGCTCTGAATTATTCGTGCTGATTCTTATCAGACGGTTCAGATCTAAGAAGAAATATTCTGTTACCTCTGGTGATATGAATTCCACTTATCCACGGCTACTCTTTCCCGCTAGGCCGCGAGAAATCCAATCCCCTCCCTCTCTCTCTCTCTCTCTCTCTCTCCACACACACATGGACATGGCCGCTCTCTCCCTCTCCTTCTCTCCTCTCCGTTCCCTTCCCCTCCTCTCTTACTCCTCCCGATTTCACCTCCACTCCCCTCCTCTTCGCCAAAGCCACCTCTCTTCTTCCCTCGTCCCCCGTGTATCATCCGCATCCCCATCTCCATCCTCGTCATCGCCATCTTCACGCTCATCAAATAAACCCCAATCGGGGGTCCCACTGTACAAACCTCGCTCATACGAGGTTCTCGTGTCAGACGCAGCCAAATCTCTCGTTTACGCACTCGATAATGGCAAAACCCGACTCGAGATTGACTTCCCGTATGTCATCTTTCTCGTCAATTTATATTTTTATTAAACAATTGCGATTCATTTAATTTGTTGTTAGACTGTGAAGATTCTTTTGGTCAAACTGCGAAGAATTTAGTGGTTGTTAGACCCATTATTTTGTTAAAGTGGGTGGACCAAAATGAAAAATTGAGGTGATATTGAATTAAATACCACGAGGCAAAATTAAGGGACTTGTGATGAACCTTTGCCATTTTGATTTTATTTCGCTGATTTGAATGTAGTATGGAAAGGTTGTAATTTATGAAAAATCCTGCATGACAACTTGTCAACTTAAACTTGTTAAATTTTTGTTTCTTTTATGGATTTTTTTCCTGATTTTCATGAGAAAACTATTTTTAGATTATTAGTTCAGTGACCATGGAAAACTCGAAACTTGACAAATCGACCAATTTACTGTAAATCTTATAGGGTCATGGAAATGTCTGGATCATGATTTGGACCTGGTTTATGAAATTATAAAAAAAAAATGTACTGGGTTTTCTAAAACCCACTCGGGCATTTGGCTCTGGATTCTACCTTTTCATATTCTAGTTTTCCTTCAGAAAATTACACTTACTTTTAGTATTGTTATTTTTGTATTAGTTTATTTTCCTGTTTCTGACATACATTTTCTATTTTGGTGGAATACTCATTATTACGAGAAGGCCACTGCCTAGCAGCATTTCACAATACAAGGTACCCTAGGTTTCACTAAAATAGATAATGATATAGTTAAATGTAGCAAATCTAATACCTCTACTTGGTCGTTAGATTTTGTACTTTATGACATACCTGATTAGAACTAAAACTTTCTACTACTTTGTACAAATGGCATTATTTATCTTTTTAGTTTCTCATGTAAGTTTGTGTTTGAAGGGATCTTCAGATGAGTTCATAGATGCCAACATCCAGCTGGCGCTCGCCATTGTTAGAAAGGTTAAAGAATTGAAAGGAATAAAGTCTTGCATTGTAAGTCTCAATATATCAATTGTTTTTCCGAAATACTTTTCTTTTTTTGAGTGAGGCTATGGTACTTCGCAAAGCGTGGATCGGTCCATACTATGGATCCATATCTCCGTTTTCAGAGACCAAACAGTTGATCCGAACCTCTCAACATGATCTCCATATGAAAATGTACTTGGAAGCACAATTTTACATTTTTTAGAAGTTTTTTTTAGTATTTTTTAAATAGGTAGAAAATCACTATTTTTGGATGGTTCAAAAATCTTTAGATCATGTGATTTTCTGCCTATCTAAAAAATAGTAAAAAGATTGTTAAAAATGTAAAATTTGGTCTCAAAGTACATTTTTATGTGGTGATCATCTTGAACTATTCAGATTGATGTTTGACCTTTGTAAACGAAGATATTGATCCATAGCACGGACCATTCCGCACCTTGCAAAGTACCATAGCCTCACTCTTTTTTTTTTTTAATCTATTTCCAATTTGTGAACTAGATCTTTTCTATTTTGCACATTTAACTTCAGGTTTTTCCTGACCAACCAGAGAAGCGGCGGGCTTCTGAACTATTTGGCGTGGCTCTTGATGCGGTACATAAAAAATTCTTCAAATTGATCTTAAATAAAGTTTTATTTTGTGCAGAATGTACTGTATTAACCTTTGCAAATGATGTATTATCTTTCATTCGTTTTCAAAAATGATAAATACAATAATTTCTGAAATTCTAGATTGGTGATGTGACAATTGATTCTCTGGATGAGGTACCAGGTGGAGCGGTGACGAACTTTTTTAGATCAATAAGGAATACCCTTGATTTTGATTTTGCTGATGACTCTGAAGGTCAATATTTTACCGTTTACACTTGCTGATAGTTAGCTATTTATTACTCTGGATACATTCAAGGCTTAGCGGTTATTTCAGCAATTCTAATCTCAGCCAGTGTTTTTACTATCAAAGTGGTACTGTACCATTGAACTGCATCTTTGCACAATTAACCAACTAAATATTTTAAGTACTGCAATGTGGCATGATAAACATATCTACATTTTTTTCAAAAAAAATAAAAGGAAAAAAATACATATTCTACACTCTAATTTCTCCTTCTTGGTTCATATTTGTTGAAGTATTAGTTGCTTTTATTCTTTCATATGTAATGGGCGTTGTTATATGTAAAATGTAGATAGATGGAAATCTGACGAGCCACCTTCGTTATATGTTTTTATAAATTGTAGTACAGGTGACCTCTCTTCTATAGAGAAGTATGTGGTATGCCGTTTTCTTCAACTTCGTAACATGTGTGTTTCATTCTATGTTTCTATTTCTGCAGCATATGTTAAATGAAAAAAGTGCTGTATGTGTGTCAATGAATATTTTCTCTTTAAAAAAATCTCTCTTGAATATAAATGTACTGAAATATTTGCCAGAAAAAAACAGTAACTATCATTGGTGCTCAAACTTGTGCAGGAATATTTTGTGAAGACAACTCCAGCACTTCTTTTCAATTTAGAACTGGATACATTGCGGTAAACCCCCTGCATTTTTTCTTATTTAATTTAAATAGCCTACTGTAGTACTCCATTTAATCTATGCAATGTTCAACTCAGAATATTACAATAAGCTGACGATTTTTAAAAAATTTCAGCTCTGACTTGGGTCTCCTTGGATTTCCCCCAAAGGATCTGCATTACCGGTTTCTTTCTCAGTTTATCCCAGTTTTCTACATCAGAACAAGAGATTACTCAAAGGTGCTCTTTTTAATTCTTGTTAATTTGATATATATCCTTTTCATGAATTATTTATTTGCATCCATGTGTGTATAAACACAGCGAATATGTGACATGTAACTCTGTGAAATGAAAATTATCTCATATCCACGTCGGAAACATGGAAATATCTTGTACCCTTGCCCTTTCTCTATTTTTAGAAAATAATACCAAAACTACCCTTTGTCATCAAGCATTTCCGTTGTTATTTTAGGTTACTGTATTGTGAGGTTTTGTCCGTCCACAAGAAAAATTTAATTTTTTTTTTCTAATTATATCTGTATAATATTTTTTTTTATGGTTATCTGTATAATATATTTGGAAATGAAGACAATTGCAGTGGCACCATTTGTGGTAAACTACAGCGGTGCACTATTTCGGCAATATCCAGGTACTTGTCTTGGTATTTTAAAATCATTTTATTTCTCAAGTATAGTAGAAAATTAGTTGCCATGATTAGGCCTCATTTAGGGGATGTTATTATCAACATAATTATAGCATTAGGCCATTAGATGTTGATGCGGGGGCCCAAGTAATTCAAAGACATGACGGTGCACATATTTTAAAAAAAAAAAACATCTCTTCTTAACACCTTATGTCTTATGATCTAACTGAGATTCTGAAAGTATGAAGTTGAGTATCTTTTTGTTACTTCATTTTACCGAAAATTTGAATAAATGAGTTGTGTGGCCAATTTAAGTGTGTTATTGACTTATTGTGCAGGACCATGGCAAGTGATGATAAAGCAGTCTGACGGTTCGTATGCTTGTGTTGCAGAGAGTGCAACACGATTTACACTTGGAGAGGTTATACTTCCTTGTTTATATTAAAAAAATTATCCTTCTTTTCACTGAAATAACACTATACTATAAATGTCGCTCTTATGGCATTCATGATGAAATGTAATAAAACAGTGTTTTTATCAACCCTTGAAAAGTCTCAAAATTATGTATTCCCTTACCAAGAGAAGGTGAATGGATAGAGTAGTTTAGGCATCTCATAAGAAACTTATCATGTTATGTCGAAAATTTATCAAGTTTTGCGTTAAGTGTTTGGGGAGACTCGAAGATACTCATATATTGTTGTTTTGATGGCCTTATAAGATGCTATGTATTTTTTTTAATGTTATGGTTAGTGCCTTCGTGATTAATAATATATTTTACAACATCTCATGTTAGACAAAAGAAGAGTTATTGAGAGTCATTGGCTTGAAAGAGGAAGAAGGGAGTTCTCTTGAATTTTTAAGAAGGGGTTACAAGGTATGTCTTAAAATAATATCACTTGTTTTTGCTTTTCATAATTAACCATTCAAATAGTTTGCTTCACTTCATTTCTCATGTTCTTCTTTTTGTATATTTTCACTGGATTTACCTGCAAGTTTTACAATGTTTATAATATCATATAGAATGCTACTTGGTGGGAAGAGGACATGGATTTGGAGATGTCATCTGCCTGGAGAAGTTAATAATAATAAACACATCTTTTTTTGTACAAGTACATGATTTATTTACCTTCTTGTCAAACCGGTAGCCAAAGGCAAGTAATATATTTCATTAAACACCACTTATTTTGCTACATTTTTATACGAAGCCGTTGTATATATATGTCGGGTCGAGTTATTGAGGTAAGATTGTAAATTAATTTTATTATTTGTTTGATAGATGATAAACTTTTTTTATTTCTCCTTCTAAGTGAATTTAGTGTAAAACTTTTTACTTATAAAAAAAAATTAAAATCGATCGAGCATAACCAGTTCGACCCAACTTGCACGGGCTTGTCAAGAAATTCTAACCCTAATTCGACCTATTAATTATCACAATCGGGTTACATGTAAAGCTGCTCGGATCCGACTTAATCTTGGGTTAAAATTATGATGGAATAAGTTGTTTATTTCAAGTTATGACGGCATAAAATATTTTTGTTTTGTTGTGACTTAAAGTTAAGTCACGGAATAAATTTTAAAAATCGTGTCATAACATTGTGCAACTTACATAGGTGAGTTAATTTATGACGGCATAAGTAGTTTTTTATGCCATGTTATTCCATAAGAATAAACTATTCCATTTGAATTTATTCTTATTTGACTCCATAAGTATAGAATAAAGTACTTATGAAGCTAGTTATGCCACAACCAAACATGAGCAATTGGAGCACAATTTAGAAATGGGCAATCAACATGAATATCAAATCATGAGTCATAAATATATATACAAAAAAAAGTTTTAGTAATGCTATCACTAATACAGTAATACCCACTAAAAAATATTAATATTTTGTTATCCATTATAGCATCATTTTTGCATTGCAAATAACAATAATGCGGTTGGACAAGTAAAATAGATGACATGAATAAATGCTAAGTATCTGCGTCATTATTAATTAATAAAAAGCAGCATTTCTAATTGTCTATACATAATACGGGTTTTTTTTTTTTAAATAGAATTACTGTAAACTAAATCAACGGAACAAGCCTCTGGATTTGGGATTTTCGAAATCTAGCCTCCACCGATCCTAGGGACCGGTGTAGCAGAAAAAACCCAACCTACACCGATCCAGGGGATCGGTGGAGTATGTTTTGCACCATACGGGTGCAGCCTGCACCCCTTGCCACAGAAAATCCCATATTTACCTCCACCGATCCCTAGGACCGGTGGAGGCTTGATCTCCAAATTTCAAACCCGAGAAGTCCAGAACTCCATTGTCTCTCCCTTTCTTCTCCTTCGTTTCCTCTCCGAACTCTTCTTCTTTTTTTTTTTTTTTTTCTTTTATCCTCTCAATTTACTCAACCATTTTAGAATCCAATTGTTTTAAAATTTCTGGATCGTCTAAGAGAGTTAGAAACTCTTCGGATCTACGATTTTGACGAGGTAAATATCCCTTTTTTTATAATTTTTTATTTTAGCCGAATTAAAATGAATAACTAATTTAATTTAGTTTGTTTAGTATATTTAGATTGTTTTTGTGAAATGTAGTGTTAAATTAGTATTTGGTGTAATTTAGTGTTGATTTGGAGTATATTTAGTAATTTAGTGGTAATGTAGTGTAATTTAGAGTTAATTTGATGTTAATTTAGTGTAATGTAGTGCTAATGTAGTATTAATTTAGAGTTTATTTGATGTTAATTTAGTGTAATTTAGTATGTATGTAGTATAATTTTGTGTAATTAAGTGTTCATGTAGTATAATGTAACTTTTCAGTAATATGTATTATAATTTTTGTAAAATTAGATAAATGTGTGATGACTCTCATGAAGTTTAAAATTAGATAAAATTATAAATGTGTAAAATTAGTAATATGTAGTATAAATTTGTGTAATTAAGTGTTCATGAAGTTTATTTTTAAAATCAAAATTAGATGATATGTTATTTACATATAGTTCAATTTTCATTATTGTAGCCATATGCTTGAAAAAATATTTGTTTATATATTTATGTGTAATGACTCTCATCAGTTGCAAAAATATTTGTTTATCAAATTTTCTAACAGAGTCAATGGATAATCCGGATTATCCAGAGTTGTTGAAATTAGCACCACAGAACCACAGGGTATGGCAAGTTCGTGATATGGTAATTTTGATTATATTTATTAATTATTTGTTGCAAATAAATATTATATGAAGTATTTGAAGGGTTTATAATGTTTTAATTCTTTTTGGCAGCCTACCTCTTCATTGCAGGTAAATTCACATCAGACTAGTATTGCTTACGACAGTCGGATGAACGGTGCTCTGAAGAGGTTAGGGTTGTATCAAATTGCTCGCCTTAATGATTGCAAGATTGATCCGCATTTGATTACTGCTCTGGTTGAGAGGTGGAGGCCGGAGACCAATACATTTCATCTACCTGTCGGTGAGGTGACAGTGACGTTGGAAGATGTTGCATGTCTATGGGGCTTATCGACTAAGGGTAATTAATAATCAGAAGTTGTTTATCGGTTAATTTAATTACCTATTTATAAAAAATAAATTGTTAATTGTATAATTCTTTTAATTTGCAGGTGACGCGATTACTGGCACCAGCGATACTGATTGGGACCCATACTTAGAGTTTGATCTAGGGGCTGATCCGGCTATTTTTTACAATCACCTCCATCAGACAATGCCATATAAATATAGGATTTATAATCCTAACACATCGAAAGAACGATTGTCCGTCTCTGCTTATGCGCTTAGACTAAAATGGTTGCGGGCGTAATTTAGTTTACCCTTAGAAGATTGGCACAATGATGAGATAGTTGCACGGTACACTCGAGGTTTTTGTATGGATTTATTCGGGTCGGTTATGTTTCCAGATTCAAGTGCGGATGGAGTCCCTGCGATGTACTTGCAATTCATCACTGATCTAGAGACTCCACCAGAATACAATTGGGGAGGTGCTGTACTTGCACATCTCTATCGAGAGTTGTCACGTGCTTGCCACGCGGGGGCAGACACGATAGCGGGTCCGATGTTGTTGTTACAGATTTGGTCATGGACTCGATTTGCTGTTGGTCGGCCTATACCCCGATCAGAGCCACCTCCCTTCGGTGGTGCCGATGAGGATACTAGGAATGCTTTCGGTGTGAAGTGGACCACTTTTCATTTGTGGCATCCTCACTTAGGTAAAAATATTTATAATTCGAGATAACTTCGATAGATTTATAATTGTTTTTTAAAATTTATATTTTTTTTACAGGTGGTACAGCCACGTATAGAGATAACTTCGATAGACTAGCTGATGAGACAGTTAACTGGCGACCATACGTTGATTACTATGATCAGTTACCTCGACATATCCGACGACAAAAGAGGTATTGGATGGGATGCGGTTACGTGATTCATTTTTGGATGGTGGAGTTTCAGCATGCGGATAGGGTCATGCGCCAGTTTGGTAAGTACCAAGAGGTCCCGCCAGCATGCGGATAGGGTCATACGTGAAAGTAAATAATTAGATTTATCGAATTATTGACTTACTGTCTCGAGAATTCCATTTTTATCAATAACCTCGTAGCTGTTATGGCCATAATACATCGGTCTTACATCATGTTTCCTTGCTTTCTCATTACGACGATGTAAAAGCAGTGTAATGTTCATTGAAAAATCCAATCCCGATGCCTCCCATCCAATCGCGGCCTCCCGCCTATTTACAAACCAGTCGACGCACTTATAAAAGGTCTTTTCAATAATTGCACACACAGGTAGTTGCCTGGCAATCCTAAATACACTGTTTAGTACCTCAGAGCCATTACTTGTCATTATACCCCATCGATTGAGGAATCCATCATGCACTTATGCCCACTTATGCAGAGCCAAAGGCTCTGCATCAGAGTTGTGGAGCCGTTTACCAAATTTCATAATGTAGTCATATACGTCTGCATCTCTTTGTCTAATTTTTTCCATCCCCTCTTCAAATCTCCAGATTTTTTTCTTCTCAACATATTTTTTGAATACAGTTTTGATCCACTTTTGAGGGTATTTTTTCCAAATATTTTCACAAATATGCTGTGAACACAGTCGGTGGACAGCTTCACCGTTTTCCTCACACCATCCCAGATTAGGAGCCTCAAACACCCCTCGTATACCAAGGTGCTGGTCCGAGATAACGCAGATTCTTCCTGGCCCAACAACATTGATACGCAACCAATTCATAAACCAACCTCAATTTTCTATAGACTCTTTTTCACAAATTGCAAATGCAAGTGGCAAGAGTTGTTGCTCTGCATCGTAAGCACAAGCCATAAAAAGTTTACCCTTGTATCTTCCGGATAAGAACCCGGCATCAACACTGATAACGGGTCGAAGATGAGGCCATGCTTCAATGCATGGCCCATATGCCCATGCAACCCGGTTGAAAATATTGATATTAAAATCTTCTGATGGTCCATGTTCTATTAGGTACTGTGTACCTGGATTAGATGCTTTGATGGCACCCAACAACGATGGCAATTGCAAGTTCCCTACCTCTCCACAACTTGTTATACGAGGGCGTTACTGACCCAAATTTAACTTTAACCATATGCTTGACCGCTTTAATGCTCATCTCCAGATCATCTTTCAAAGCCGGTTTAATAATATCAGCAATTACTCTGGAAGTCATTTGATGACTATCCAACCTTTCAGCACTTCCAAAACATGTGTGGATAAAAGGGTTGGTGGAAATTGTCCATGCACCAGTTGGACATACAATTGCATACAATTTCCATTGGCATTTAGAAGATTTACATTTAACTCTATACTTAGTTTTGCTGCTGTTTAACACTTCCAACTCTGTGTTTCGGGGTAGGTGAAAATCAGCAAGTTCTGATTTTAGTTTGGCTTTGGATTCAAACATTTGACCTTCAGCAAATTTTTCATCTAACCTGGGGGGGTTCGCAAAAAATGTACGATCCTTGTATGGCATTGGCAATTCATCGTTGAATGATGAACATGGATGCTTAAGTCCTCGATTGAGGAATGGGATCGACTCGTGCCAATCCTTCAATACTTCTCGGGCGTTCATTTCAGCCTCAAATTCGTCCATATCTGCGTCCCATGCTTCATCAGAATCGTCATCATCAAAAGAACTTGTATCAGATTCATTGTCTCGATCTGATTGCTCACAAGGGTCATCACCAACCTGAACCGGAGGTGTGTAGGTGGGTACAGGTACACTGCCCGAGTCAGGATGAAAGCCGGTCTGAACCGACGGTGTGTTACTACCTCCAGGCAAACTATCTGGACACGGATCATAACTGATTTGGTTTCTACCCTGGTGTGCCTCAGCTACCAATTCTATAACCTTAAATCCAGCCACTTGAGCTGCAGTTTGTTTAATGACATCCCAAGTTTCCTCATTTTCTATCCGAAATAGTGAGAAATGGTACGATCCGGGTTGTGCTGTGTTCATACGTACCCTGATTGTCAATTTGACTCGACTTGGAAGCAATTCAAGTCCAACGTATATTTGCCGTCTTATAACAGCAAAACTGGTAGAATCAGATACGGTAAAGGTAAATGCAGCCCCTATGTCATAACCAACACCTGTTGAAGTGCTTTGGAGGTTACCACCATAATACACATTGATCAATAGCAGTGACATTTTGCTGAACAAAATTCAAACACCAAATTAACTTCAAATATTTTTCAATTTTACAACACTAAATATAAACATATGAGTAAAAAAAAACTCACAATAATAATCAGAAGATGATGCTGAGTACAATGGTGGTGGCGATCTGTTCATATGGCAACTCCTCTATTGAATTTGAAAAAAACGAAAAAATGAAAGAAAGAAGAAAGAAGAGAGAAGAATGGAGGCTGGGAAGAGAAGAAGAGAGGGGAAGAAGGGTGCGGCTGCTCGTTTTCCCTAAACCTGCCTACACCGATCCACAGGACCGGTGGAGGCATTTTTGAAGCTCCACCGATCCTGCGGATCGGTGCAGGGTGTTTTTCGTGTGGTCATCGGTGTAATAGGTGTGGCAGTGCAAAACATGCTCCACCGGTCCCTAGGACCGGTGTAGCTTGGGTTTTTTTAGCTCCACCGGTCCCTAGGATCGGTGGAGGCTAGATTTCTAAAATTGAAACAGCAAAGGCTGGTTCCGTTAAATGATTTTACAGTAATTCTATTTAAAAAAAAAAACCCATAATACGTCTCAATTCTCAGTTCTCACAACGGACATTTTAGCATAGATATTAACATAAATTTTTATCGAGCTTTTAGATGAATGGTGATAAGAAAATTTCTTGATATAAATTAAGTACTCTAAAAACTCAAAATGAAACTTAGGATCCGATGGAAAAAAAATTATTAGACAATATTGACAATACTTTTTAAATTAAAAAAAAATAAAGATAGAAAACATATTATTGTTGTAGCAATTAGTTGTGCATCAATTTTCATACAATTTAAAAATTATTTCATCATGTCTCTATATTTTCAATTTTTAATAATAAAAGTTGTAAAATTTAAATGTGATCTATATTATTTTATCTACATGCACATAAAAAAATATCACTTTTCGATTTTGATTTTTTATTACTAAGATATATTCACATCGATGTATTTTTACAAACTTTTAATACTAATAAAATAAAATTAAAATGTCATAATGTTTTATATGTGCACATTGTATAGAGAAATGATATAAATTATATCCGGCCAATTTATTTTGATATTTAAATTTTAAACTATTTTAGTTGTAAAAATAAAAAAATGGTGAAAAAAATAAAAGCATTTAAACATCTTCTTTATTTAAATTATCTAAGTTAATAAATTACGTCTTGTGCGATATGCTTAATAACTTATCATCTGTCTTTTCTTTTCTTTTCTTTGCTTTGTTTCCCATTTGCAATTAAACTGTGAATGGAGGAACATGAGCTGGAGCCGCCACGATCGGCGCATCTAGGAGCGTACGCCGGAGAGGCGCGGCTAGTAGAGTCGGCGGAGGAGGAGGTAATGCTTCTGTGGGGACTGGGACAACCGACGTCGCAGCGCCACAACGCCTTCGTGCGCCAGTCCTCCCACACCCTCTCCCTCGACTGCTGCGCCCGCCGCCTCACCCTCCTCCAATCCCCTTCCTCCATGGTACTTCCTTCTTCCTACTCTCTCTCTCTCTCTCTCTCTCTCTCTCTGCTCCCTATGAATTGTACAGGTGTGTACTTGTAGGCTGTCGAATTCAGGATGCATCTGTGTCTTTTTTTTTTTATTGGTTTGCAATTTTGCAATATCATAGTAGGAAGGTTAGTTGATGTTTTTCCATGATTAATCATTGTTAATTACCAATTTTATCTGCCAAAATGCATTTTTTTATATTGTAAAAATATCATTTTGATTAATTTCTTGCAATGTTGCAGGTGAAGGTTATTGTGATATTGTTTCGTTCTTTTGTTTCCATTTTTGAAATTTTATTTACCAGTTTGTTGTTGCAGAGCACTCCAGGTGTGACAGGTGCGGTTATGTGGGACAGTGGGGTTGTACTGGCCAAGTTCCTGGAGCATGCAGTCGACTTTGGTCAACTGTCTTTAAAAGGCACTCGGGTGGTTGAACTAGGTGCCGGCTGTGGCCTTGCCGGGTACAGCCTATTAACATTCCTTTATGGCTATATTTTGTGATTCTCTATACAAAAACAATCCAAATTTCAAAACTTTAGGTGTTTGCGAAAATAAGAAAACTAAAGGATTCAAGTGTAAAAGATGGAGAAAGCTTGGCTTTAAGCAATGTCATTCGAGTCCGGAGCCTCTGAAGTAACTCAAATTTTGAGTTTAGATCTGGACGGTCCGGATCTAAAGTCAAAATTTGAGTTAACTCGGGTGATACGAATTCATGTTATTCCCCTGTCAAAAGCATTTTGTATTGATTTGGCTATGCGGTACATCCAGACAAATATTCCATTGTAAATCCAAGTAATTCGAAAACAAATTGACCGCTAGCAAAAACCTAGCAGTGCCTGCTGATTTTATTTTAACGACAATTTCTTGACAAATTTTACATTATTTATTGTAGAATTGTAGCAGCTCTTCTTGGAGCTGTAGTGGTACTAACTGACCTATCCGATCGGCTAAAACTATTGAAAAAGAATGTAGATGCAAATTTTGAAGATGGGCCCGCAAAGGGCTCTGCTAGGGTTTCTGAGCTTACCTGGGGTGATGAGATTGATTCAGAACTCGTCGAGCCGTCACATCCCGATTTTGGTACACATTTCTTTCACCAGTTTTTCTTTACTGTTGTTTTGTAAAATTAGGGTTTCATCATTAGTTAATTAGTTTTGATTCGGTGAAAATGTCACTTATTCATATCTTTTTATTTTATATTATTGTGATGCAGTAATTGGATCAGATGTAATCTATTGTGAAGCAGCAGTCAATGATCTATTGATCACTTTGAAGCAACTATGTGGGCCCCATACTACAATCCTCCTTGCTGGCGAACTCCGGAATGGTCGCCTCTCACACCTTCACTTTTTTTTTTTATTTACATATTTGTTTATTTGTATATAATTTATTTGTTTTCTGAATAGTAGGTATTATTCAACTTTACCTGGCAAAATTTTAAAGTATTGATCCTATTATTCCCAACCCCTGCACAAAAGCACGTGAAGAAATTAAATTAATGAATGAACAAATCAATGCACAAGTTAACGATATATAAACATTATAAAGGCACTCATGCAATTAGAAAAAAAACGCCCAATTGTAACAAAAGCAATTCTCTGTTTTGAACAATATTAAAGCTTGCTATTACACCCCACTCCATGTCCTCTGAGGTAACAAAATATTTCTGTTTAGATCCTGATCTACCATCAGAATCCGGAACAACCCGGCCCAAGGTGGGATGCACGGGTGGGTCCGCTTTAATATTCGTGTGTATTCTGATCGGACGGTCCAACCCATCAATAGTTTAGCGAATAGGAATGCAAAAAAAGAGTGCAATGTGATCTGAATGTTGTGTTTTCCTAACAGATGCTGTAGTGGAGTGCTTTTTGGAGGCAGCCCTGGAGGACTTTACGATTGGTTGCATTGATCAACAACAATGGCATCCCGATTTCAGGAGCAATCGTGTTTCGTTGTTTGTCATGGTGAAAAAAATTGAGGCTTCAACACAAATTGTCATTGACTTTTAAAAGTTTGTAATTTGTACCAAACACAAATCTTGGTTTCAGCTTGTGTTTGTATTATGTTTATCTCGTAGAAATCTTAATCTAGATTCTAGAGCTTTGAGTGTAGTTTTATTATGTAGCATAATTATCCTCTTCTTCTTTTTTTTCTTGTAGAATGTTTTCTTGTAGCATAATTACAGGGTCTCTGCTTATTATCCTGTTCTTCTCATTTACAAAATTCATAAATAAAGTATTGCTGAAGAAATGATAATTTGTTTCAATTTAATCGCATTGTGTTCTCTGAACAATCCCAAAAGAAGTACAAAAAATACTCAGTGTATCGCAATCAGTTACCATTCGTTTGAAAAAAACTCAGATTCTTCTCCGATGCGCTGAAAGAGAACGGACGGCTTAGATAATTGACAAATTAATATTCTTATCATTATTTTTCTAAATATTTGTAAAGGAATTTAAAATAAAGACTGTAAGTAATAATATGCAGCATATCTTAAGTAGTTTTCCTGTCGAATTCTTTTTTAGTTTTAATAGTAGTTATATAGTTCGAAAAAAAAAAACATAGATGAGTATTTACATGGTGTCTAAAATCTACGTATTATTATTATTATTATTATTATTATTATCCTTAATTATGATTGTAATAATTATTATATTATTACGAGGAGGGTTCAAATGCCTCTATTTTTCATGCCTCCACCATGCCTCCATTTTTAAAAACTTTAATAACTCAAAATTTAAAACTAAAAAGTCAAAATAAAACCGTTGGATATGATCTACATCATTTTATCTATGCACGTGTAAAAAATTATGACATTTCAATTTTGTTTTGGTTGTCATCAAGAGCTTGTAAAAAACGTACTAATGTGGATAATTTCTAGACGTTGATTTTTCAACTTATTGATTCACATAAAAACAAAATCAAAATGTGATAATTTTTTATGAGCACATAGATAAAATGATGTAGATCATATCCAACGGTTTTATTTTGACTTTTAAGTTTTAAATTTGAAGTTATTAAAGTTTTAAAAATGGAGGCATAGTGGAGGCACAAAAGATGGAGGCCTCCTCTATTATTATTGTCTTTGTTGGGAGCACTAGCGTGTTAATGTTGAAATTGTTGTTACAATTGCTATTATTATTATTATTATTATTATTATTATTATTATTATCGTTTTTCATATTTTACTATTTTTTAATAATAAAACTTAAATATTATACTTTTTATCCTGATTTCTTATTTTTTCAATTAAAAAAAAGTTGGTGCTGCCTGGTGTACTGAATTCAGTGTTCAATGGAGTACTGAATTTCAGCATAATTAGCGAAGTTATTATAATTTAGCGTAATTTAACGTAATTTAATGTAATTCAACATAATTTATTGTAATATAGTGTAATTCAACATAATTTCAAGTAATCTAGTGTATTTTAATATAAATATGCTAATTATAAATCAAAAGAAGTAATCGAACATATAATTTAAACAAAAAATTCGAATTTTCAGTATTAGATTTCATTATCTTTCCTTTCTTTTTAATCAGGATAAAAAGTAATCAGGAAAAAGAAAGGAACACAATTTTTCTTTCTTTTCTTATTTTTTCAATTAAAAAAAAAAAGTTAATTCCAGGGGCAGGCATTGCCTTACCCCTGTATAACATTAGCTTCGTCACTGCACAAGTTGCGTTTGTGCTATATATCCAGATTTTTTCGATTCAGTCCCATGGATTTATTATTTCTTCATAATGTAAAAATAAAAAAAATCGGGGTTTATCCCTAATTTTTAAAGTAAATTAAAATTTATGCTGAGTTTATCCTTTATGCTCCAGACTACATGACCAAATCAATTCAAAGAAAAATATTAATAGTCACCAACTTACTATTAACGCCTACTATGTAGTATGTACTACCGACATTTTTATTAATATCCAAAGTTAACTACAAATTAAGAAATTTATTCATGATTCCCGAGTTTTTCCAAAAATGTCCAAACCGGTCATAAAATTGCCGATTTCCTCTCGACCGGCTATTTTGTGGCCGGTTTCCTTTTTGTTTTTTTTAAATACACTATAAAGAGCAAGATAATGAAATATAACACTGAGAATTCAAATTTTTTGTTTAAATTATTTGGTAGATTACTTCTTTTGATTTATAATTAGCATATTTATACTAAAATACACTAGATTACTTGAAATTATGTTGAATTACACTATCTTACAATAAATTATGTTGAATTACAACAAATTACGTTAGATTATGCTAAATTACAATAACTTCGCTAATTATGCTGAATTACGGTAAATTACTCTAAACTACGCAAAATTACGCTAAAGTAGACCGATTTTGTGCCATCTTTCATGAATCATAAAAAATAGTAAAAAAATTCCGAAAATAGTAAAAATTGGTATTCTACAAGTTCATTATGTAACTAATTTACTGAGCTACTTAGATTGAATAATAGAAATGAAAATTTTAATCGGAAACTTCAACTCAAGTTTTGAGACTCTTCCCTTAGTTTTTTGGCAATTCTGAATTTTGAAATCTAGCATTGCTAGCACTGATGCATGCGTATTTTCGCAAGCTTTCCGAAAAGTGGTCATTTGCTGAAATCGGACACTCGAGCGCCGTTTTATGGCCGTTTGAAGTTTCGTCGTCGTTTTTCGCCTTTTCAGTGAAGATATCGTCCCTATTCATATGTAATTTAGCGTAATGTAATGTAATTTAGCATAATTTAACGTAATATAAAGTAATTAAACATATTTTCAAGTAATTTTCATATTTTAGTATAGATATGCTAATTATACATCAAAAGAAGTAATCTAACAAATAATTTAAACAAAAAATTTAATTTTTCAGTGTTAGATTTCATTATCTTGCTCTTCATAGTGTCTCTTAAAAAAAATAGTTTAATTATAAATCACTATGAAGATAAAAGAGAAACAAAAAATAGTTTCTAATTATACATCACTATGAAGACACAGTAATTTACCGAAATTTACCTCTTTTTAGAGTAATTTAATATAATTTAGCGTAATTTAATGTAATATAGTGTAATTCAACATAATTTCAAGTAATTTAGTGTATTTTAGTATAAATATGCTAATTATAATTCAAAAGAAGTAATCTAACAAATAATTTAAACAAAAAATTTAAATTTTCAATGTTAGATTTCATTATCTTGTCCTTCATAGTGTCTCTAAGAAAACAAAAATAAAAAGAGAACACCGATCATTTTATGACCGGTTTGGACATTTTTGGAGAAACTCGGAAATCATGGACAAATTTATTAATTTGTAATTAACTTTGGATAAAAATAAAAATGTGGGTAACGCCTACTACTATGGGATCCGTATCCTCCCAGGTACCTGACTGAACCTGACTGAAACGGACGGGCCAGATTTACTCTCAGCCGGTGATTACTCGGGATGGCGCAGGGGGGTATTATTTGTGCTTTGAGATTCGTGTCAATTTAAAAATCTGGCCTGAGAGTGAATATGGGCCGTCCGTTCCGGTCAGGTTCAGTCAGGTGAGGATACGAATTCTACTACTATGTGGTATGTAGTATGTACTATCATTTCCCGTCTTAGAGAAAAAAGGAAAAAGAAAAAAGCAAGTCCTCATTTTCGCTTGACAGTTTCTACCTCCTCTCCTCTCCTCTCCTCTCCTCTCGTCTTCTCTCCTCTCCAGTTTCCGACCATGTCCACCTCCGCTTCCGACGTGGTGCGCCGCTACTACTGCCACCGGTGCGACCTAGAACTCCCTCTCCCACCACCGCCCTCTCCCGACGACGACGTCATCTGTCCCCTCTGCAACTCCGGTTTCATCGAAGAGCTCCCTCCCCGTAACCCTAATACTAACCCTAACCCGTTACACTCATTCGATCTCCGCGACCCAAACGACCTTTCCGAATTCATAGGTGCCACCTCGCCTCTCTCCCCCTCTCCAGCTGCTGCTCCACCTTTTGCTGTTGCTGGGTCCGATGGATTCGACCCTTTTGCATTCTTGCATTCGCATCTGAATTCTCTCCTCTCTGGTGGTGCCAGTATCCAGATTGTAGTCAATAGAGGTGGTACAGCTGGTATGGGTATGGGTATGGGCATGGGCATGGGCGGCGGATCGATGGGGGATTACTTTTTTGGATCCGGGCTCGAGCAGCTGATCCAGCAACTCGCTGAAAACGACCCGAATCGGTAACCACTACCCATATATTATTATATTATTCAGTGAAATTTGCATCTCTTACTTTTGGAAGTTGCAGCATACATATTTTTTCAGGAAATATAATTCACTGGTGCTTGTATAGACAATATTACATGCCGGTTTCATGTTATATGGTAATACCGTTATAACGTACTAATTACATTTGCATGTTATGCACAGTGGATCATATATAGTTTGTAATTACATTTCCTTGATCTGAAAGCAATACTTGGTGAGAAGTGATTACTACCGAATGACTATTCTCCTATTTTACAACGCCTGCCACTCAAATCCTCACTAGGGTTTGACAAGCATTTGACGGGGACTTAGAGCGACAAAGAGAAAGTGAGGAAATGGATGGAAACAGGGAAGAGAAGAGAAGCATAAGTGCATAGTCTCGTCGCTGTTTGACTTGGGAATCTTTCGAGTGAAAATTCAGATTTGTTCAGACATGAATTCTCTTTTGGATTTAAGTGAAGTAGAATTCATTCTGAACGGGGTCTCTGTGCTCTGACAAATTTAAATTAAAAGACAATGTCATATAGAGTTTTAAGGTGGTCAAAGGTTTTATCAATATATATAAATTTCACTATTTATATGTACGTGACCATGTACAACTTTTGTAATTTATGCCGATACAAGGTCCAATAGATCAATTTAGGACATATGCTAATATGTTACATTGGTTTCAGGTCATAATTAGATATCATGCTTATGATATTTTTTATCAGCTATCTGGTACATTTAAGATTCATATTCAATGTCAGGGTAATGTAAGGTAGACAATTTGCTTACGTAATTTGGTTTCCATAGGCGTTATCTTAGGGGCATATTGAAGAAACTAGCAAAATCTCATGCCTTGATTAATACCTAAATTTTCATTATGAATTTTCCGCAGGTTGTTGCCTTAATAATGTATATTGTAGTACACATTTATCTTATTTTGATGCTTCAATTAATTGCCTAACTTTATTACGCCTTTATTTAATTGCCCGGTGTGATCAGTTACTCGTCTTTGGCACCTGTCATTTCTGCTTAGATCTGTTAGCAGATTTTTTAATGAATGTATTGCCTTTATCATGCATAAATGGTTTTCGGGCCTAATTTTTCAATATTTTCTGTCTTTAATATTTGCCTTACTTTTTTTAATAAATTCAGTTAAAAAATGATATAAGCTTAATAATTAGCCGGTTTAATCAAACTTTATAGCACTCCAGTAGTTTACGCTCAGCATGCATTACGTCATTTCATAATTACTTGTTGCTGCTACATTTAGTTACTTATTTTATATCTGATGAAAGCCACCTTTTTAACCTGTCGATAGGTATGGCTCTCCTCCCACTGCCAAGTCAGCAGTCGCTGCCTTGCCAGATGTAACGATTACACCGGACCATTTAAAGACTGACTCAGCCTCTCTGATCCAGTGCTCCGTGTGCATGGAAAATTTTGAAGCTGGGATTGTAGCAAAACAGCTGCCATGCAAGCATTTATTTCACAAAGACTGTATTCTCCCCTGGCTGGAGTTACACAGTTCCTGTCCAGTTTGCCGTTATGAGTTACCAACCGATGAGGAGAGTAGGCAGAGAACTGAACCTGGTGCTGTGGGGTCAGGTGGTGGGGCCGGGAGCGGTTCTGATACAAGTGGTGCAGCATCGCCAGGTCAGAGGGTGGTGGAGAGGAGGTTTAGGGTTTCCTTGCCTTTTTGGCCGTTTGGCAGGTCGGGATCTGGGCCGGGTTCTCAAGGGGAAGGGAGTGGTGATGGTAACACCGGTGGTGGTACAGGCACACAAGGTGGGACCGGGACTGGGACCCCTATGGAGGATTTGGATTGAAATACTTCTGTTGAAAGGTATTGTTTCTTTTAGTTTTATTAAAAAAAAATACTTTTGTTCTCTGATGCCCGACCTATGGTATGGGTTGTAAGTCTCAGATTGGGGTAGACATTACAGTCAGGTCCCATTTTGCTTGAATTGTTTCGTTACTTCACTAGCATGCTACATTCTTGACATGTTTACAAGTAGCACCTAACCATTAGCTTAATACAACGGTGTAGAATACAGTTTGTTTCGTATAATACTCACTCGTAACTCTTCTAAGGGCTCGTTTGGCTTTATAGGATAAAGTTTTTATGAAATGAAAAATACAAGAATGCTAAGGTGTGTTACACACTATAAATTATCTTTTTGGAGAGTATAATTGCCATTATATAAATTAACTCAAGGAAAGAAATCTGCTGTAACAAAGCCTGTTTTAAGGAAGAAAGAGATTTCAGTCAAATGTATATTTTAAATGTGTAAATCTGGTTAAAGCAGCCTTAATTATGGTGTAGTTATGTGTTTCTATAATAAAAATACAGTTTCTTATTTATTAATTTATTTCTTTCATGTTTGCAGTGGGCATGGTGTTTGTGGTGCGTGATGTGATGAATTGTGTGATGATTGTTTTTGGATTCAATTAATATAGAGAGTTAGATATATGATATAGCAGCTTAACCCATGAATGGACGTGGTTTCACCACACCAGTCATAATTTGGGGCCTCTTTTCCTTTTTTTTTTTGCAAATTGATAAACAACATGTAAAATATCTTGCTATATTTATGAACTCCTCTAGCCTTCTTGCCTTCTTGGTATGAAATTATTTATTAATTGCTTTCATCTGTGCTGGTTTGTTTTGTTCGTTTATCTTGCAGGGGTAAAATGAGTAATCAGAGGAATTTTGTTCAAGGGGCGGATCTACACTTAATTATAGGGGTGCTTAGCTGCCCCTATAATTTTAAAATTTTAATTATATATGTTGAAATTTATTTAATTTTTTTTTTTTTTTTTACTTTTTATATGGTTGAGGCCTCCTTATAAAATATTAAATGTGTATTTGTAGTTGGCGGTTAGAATTTTACTTTGTGGTTGTGGAGATTTTGAGTTCAAATCTTACCTATTACACACTATGTATTGTGCATTTTACGTTTCGACCCCCAAATCTAAATTTTCTAGTTTTTGACTGTGTTTTGTTCTTTTTGCATGGTTGACATGGAAGCGTATCCTCTGCGGAGTTTTCTCTGCGGAACTGTGCGGAGCTTTTAATCTGGTCCGTTCGTTTTGACTTGGCACGAATCTCAAAGCCCAATAAATACAGTCCCCTCTGTTATCCTGATTATCAGAGCGGCTGAGAGTTAATCTGGTAATCTGGTCCGTTCGTTTTGCTCCGCAGAGGATACGTATCCTGGTTGACATGCCTGTGTATTGCTAAGCTTCATTCGTGCAAAACAAAACCATGAATTTAAAAAAAATTTAAAGTGGTTATTTATTGTTCCATACCGTACCTAAATCTAATTCATTCTTGTCTCACTCCCCACTGAATGATATTTATTTTGCAAATATTTTCCTGAAACTTGGGAAGATAATTGAAAGTTTGTGGGAAAGAAAGTGTAAATTTAACCTTGATATGTAAAGATATCTTTCTCAAAACTCTCTGTCTTTTATAGTAGTGTATTAATTCGAAAGTATTAATATGATATTTTTACAAGAAAATTGAGGTAACGAAATAACACTAATCTGATACTATTTGGAAAATTGAGGTAACGAAATAACACTAATTGATTGGAAGCACACAATTTTATGGATCAAAGTTTGTTAACCTTTTCTTATCTTTTGATGGCGACTCTTCATAAATTGTTGCGCATATGTAATTTAGATTTCGTGTAAACATATTCAACGGTAGTTTTTGATTAAAGCATAGTTGGCCTAAAAAAATCATCGGAATAGTATCTCTGCTCTTAGTCTTAGTAGTAGGTGTTACTTGTACTAATTTACATTTACTTGTTTTAGTTGATGAAAAATGAACAAGGAAGCCCAGCTAATTAAGCTACTGATATTTTATGCATCGATCATACCGATAAATTGAGAATCTGTTGTTTAACAATCTATATCAAAATTATAATATGTATAATTTTTATAATCATTTTTTTATGTATTAAATTTGATATTATTTTGTAAGAACTTATTGGCTATTTAACAACATATTTCATAATAACAACAACAACAACAATAATAATAATAATAATAATAATAATAATAATAATAATAAATGTCGACATTAATTAGTGAATAAACAACTTTTATTTCTGGATTGTCCAAAGTGCTGCTGTTATACCTACGTTTGTGGCGGATTCATGTTTCCGCTTTTCTGCGCCCATTTCATCACCCACTACGGTTTTTGGCCACAGCTTTACCGCCGTAGAATATCATCCGTGGTCAGGCATGTTTGTATGGAAATGGAATACAGGAATAGAAATATAGAAAGAACGCGGCAGCGCCGTAGATTAATAGTTCGGGTTCAGTTCGGCGGGGTCAAAAATTTCGTAATTCGAAAATAATTCGTGTATAATTTGGAAAAGGTTCGGCAAAGTTTAAAAAAAAAAAAATTTGTCACTATGCCGTCCAGTGTACTTCGCTGGTGGTGCGTGCTCTTAGTTTTGAGTAATTTATACTTTCAAATGTTTTTTTTGTCTTCGTCATATCTTTATCTTCGTCATATCTTCAAATTTGTCACTATGCTCTTAGTTTTTGTCTTTGTCATATCTTCGTCATATCTTCTCTTATAACATCGGCAATCACTTCTGCAGTTAATTGTGAGTGATCGGTACGAGAAGCATCGGCCTGGCACGTATGTGGTGCTCTAATTGTTTTAATTTCCCACTTAGATGAAAATATGCCGGACTTGGCATACAAACGCCACATACACTTGCTGCTCTTGCATTCCATTATCAGTTGGGTTCTATTGCTACTGGTAGTTTTTATTTCAATATTATTTGTGATGTGATAATCATTTATGGCCAACCGTAGAGTCTCTTTTGAAGAGTACTCCTTACCTACACCAAGTGGATCATGTACGTGTTGGGTCCTGCTGAAGTAGGATACATCTGCTTCCTGAAATCCCGAGGTGTCATTGAAACTGCCCACCGGGTGACTCGTTCCGCGATCAGATATGGGAAAACGTCGAGCCTGAACACGTGGTGTTTGCGATTGTCTCTACGTATCAGGCGGGACATCCCCTTCTGAATCAGGTTCAGTATCCCAGTCGGCATCATCCTCACATGAGTCAGTGTCATCTTCGTAGTCACTTTGCGGTACGTCGTCAGCATCATTACAAGGACCACCGGCCCTCGGCGGATCAACCCATGGACTGTCCTGATTATTCTGCCCTGACCAACCCATATCTGCCTGAACAGGCGGTGACAAGTCGTTCACATCGGGATAAGGACTCAGATAAAGGTCACGCCTCGGTGTTTGTTGTGTCTGATAGGGTTCGAATAGACTGGGACCCGCTTGTGAAACACTGTATTGGGTATGTCCAGGGTCTGGTTGTGTCTCTAGTACCACATTATCAATGAATAATTGCGATTGAATCGAACCGACAATTGGAACTAACTCAATGTACAAATCGACAAAAGAATACTGGGTCCTGGCAAACATACTTTGGTCATAAATGCCTCGCCACGTCTGATCGCACACGATTTCTAATATCTCATAATAACGCCGAGTTGTTGTACCGACATTAACCCGTGCAAGTGTTTTTAGGTTGTACTCACTCTCAGAATATCCAAGCTGGCGATAAATTTCACCTTTCACATCATACCAACCTTGCTCACTAGTTGCCATCAATGTGAATCGAGGAGATTCGGTGTACTCCGCTCCTTTACGACCTTGCCGTATTTCACCATCGAAATGGACTCTCACCATGAGCATGATTAATTATTTTGATGATTTAGCCTGCACAATAATGAATAAATTAGATATAATTTATTATTACAACAAACATTACTAATAAGTACTACAACAAACGTTACTAATAAGTACAACTACTTCTTACAATAAGTACTACTACTTCTTACAACAAACATTACTAATAAGTACTACTACTTCTTACAACGAGCCTTGAAAGTACATGGAACAAAGTCATCATCGGAATTTGTCGGATCTAAATCAGTCACAGCAGACGAAGTGGTGGCCTTACCAGTATAAGTACACGGAACAAACTTATCGTCCGATGCTGGAGGCTCTGGATCAACCTTCTTCTTTTTCAAACCAAAGCCGTAGGGGTTTTCCACAAAGTCATCGTCTGAAATTTCAAACCGAATAGGCCGTTTAATCCATTCCTTCATCGGACATACATAACAGTTACCGGGATTACGACATACTTGACAGTTGTTCTTCTTTTCCTGTTTTTTACCTCGATCACTACTTGACCCTCCTCTCGCTACGCCACGATCTCGGTTGCTCTCTTTCTTACCTCGATTGTTACTGTCCATCCTTCTCGTCCAAAAAAATGAATTTAAAAAATATTGCCACTAATGAACAATAAATATTAATTAATTGCCCTACACAATAGTTATTAAAAATCTAAACTAGTAAATTTTTATAATATTTTTTCAAAAACTAAATTTAATTAAGCATGCAAATGTGAACTTCTTTATTTATTTATATATTCCAAATTATTTAATATTAACATTACTATTTTTTTTAATATTAACATTACTAATTTTTACAAATTAAAATTAACATTACTATCATTTTTACAAATTAACATTAATATTACTAATATTTTTACTAATATTTTTACAAATTAACATTACTAATATTTTTTATTATTGTCAATACTAACATTTTTACTAATATTTTTACAAACTAACATTACTAATATTTTTACAAACTAACATCACTAATATTTTTACTAACATTACTAATATTTTCTGCAAATTAACATTACAAATTTACAATATTTTTGTAAATTAACATTACTAACATTACTAATATTTGTACCAATATTTTTACAAATTGTCATTAACATTACTAATATTACAACATTACATTACCACTAACATTAACATTACATTAACATTAACATTACTAACATTACTAATACATGACATTACTAATATTATTTTAACTAATAATCAAATAATTTTGATATTCATCCAATATAAATAATAAACGTAAATACATGACATATAATTAAAAATTTACCTTTTATATTGATGATTTCTCTATTTTCAACGGAAGAGGTCTTCGACAAGTCGTAATTTTTTTTTCGTACAGGGAGAATTTTTTTTTTTTTTTAGATTAGTGGAGAGAGAGAGATACTCTGTACAATTTTTTTTTAGATTAGTGGAGAGAGAGATACTCTAAACGTTGTACAGACTAAGCCAGAGGAGCGGGCAATTTATAGATCGTCTGGACGTTACCGAGAATAACGTCCAGAGATTAACTTTTTTCTCCGTCCAATGATGGAAAATCGTAAGTGACGTTGGCCGTTATGGAGAATAACGTCCAGGGCTTTTACTGTACTGCCGACAGGCCGTTATTGTCCATAATGGCCCGAAATATTTTTTTTTTCCGAGCCTCTCCTGGCCGTCGCCAACGATAGCGTCCTCATCTATTTTTTTTTCGGTGCTGGCCGTCATCTTTGCTAACGTCCCCATCTTTTTTTTTTTCGTGGCCGTTATCGTTCCCAACGGCCAGAGTTTATCTTGTTCCGACCCCTGTTCGCTAATTAGGCAATGTTAATCGGGACGTTACGAAAAATAACGTCTTTGTTAGATTTGGATATCTGACCAATTCTTTGTTCTATGTTGACATTAATTTATTATTATTTCTATTAATAAAAATTTCGGTCAATAATCTGTGGTCTATATTGACTTTTCACAATGTAATTCAGCAGATACTCCTTTTGTTCAGATTGTACCTAGATGAGGAGGTTTATGTACAACAACCACCCGGCTTTGTTGATCCAAGTTGTCCTAACCATGTTTATAAACTCATCAAGCTTTGTATGGTCTTAAACAAGCCCGTAGAACATGGTATGGTAGACTTAGTGCATTTCTAATTGAAATAGATTTACTAGAGGTAAAAATGACACTACTCTTTTCACCAAGAAGAAAGAGAAAACAATCTTAATTGTACAAATCTATGTAGATGATATTATTTTTGGTTCAACTAATGCGATACTTGCCAAAGAATTTTCAAGTTTAATGCATAGTGAATTTGAGATGAGCATGATGAGTGAACTCAAGTTCTTCTTGGGATTGCAAATCAAGCAACTAGAGGAAGGAACTTTCATAAGTCAAACCAAGTGCGCAAAAGAATTGATCAAAAAGTTTGGCATGTCGGAGAGTAAGACGAGTCCCACGCCTATGGCCACCTCCGCTAATCTAGATTCGAATCCAAGCGAAACTCCCGTGGACATCACTCAATATCGAGGTATGATTGGTAGTTTCCTTTATTTAACGGCAAGTAGGTCCGATATCATGCATGCGGTATGTCTATGTGCTAAATTTCAAGCTAATCCCAAAGAGTCACATTTAAAATCCGTCAAAAAAATTCTAAAATATGTCAAAGGTACTATAAACTTGGGATTATGGTATGGTAAACAAACAACTTTAGATTTAATAGGATACATCGACGCCGACTTTACTGGAGATCGTGTAGATAGAAATAGCACTAGTGGTTCGTGTCAATTCCTTTGTGGATCGCTTGTCTCTTAGTCGAGCAGTAAGCAAACATCAGTTACCCTTTCCATCACGGAAGCCGAGTATGTTACGGCTGGTCATTGTTGCACACAATTGTTATGGATGATCCAAACATTAAAAGATTATGAACTAAATTTTCAAAAGGTACAAATTATGTGTGACAATACTAGTACCATCCAAATATCAAAGAATCCAGTACTCCATTTCAAAACAAAGCACATAGAAATACGACATCATTTTATTAGGGATCATGTTGAAAAATGAGATGTTGAACTTGTCCATGTTGACACTAAAAATTAAATCGCCGATATATTTACGAAACCATTAAGTGTTCAACAACACAATGACCTTAGATTCAAGTTAGGTATGTTATCTCTAGAAGACTGATTTTGTCTACTAAAATTACGTCTAGATAATAATGTTTAGGAGCATAGCAACCAATTAGGATGAATTCACCTTGAAAAACAATGCAGAAACACCCAATTTAATTATTCCGCTGCAACGGTTAATCAACCGTTACAATGGATTAAATCGAGACACCCCTCTGAAAATCATCCAATTTTTCCAGAGACAACCATTACATAAACCATTGCAACGCTTTTAACCGTTGTCAAATTTTTCAAAGCATTAAATTCAATTTAATTCCTGACTGCACATTTTTCATATTCCGTTGCAATGGTTTCCCAACCGTTATAACGGTTGTCTGCGGCAGGGCATAATTTTGCTGATTTCTTTCTTGAATCTATTGTTTCCAGATTTTGAAAATTCCAAAATTTGTATAATTAAGTCAATTTTTGCTGCCCTTCAATATTCTTGACCTTCCATATTCCTCTCCAAGTCATTCCCATATTTTTTTCAAGAAAATAAAATGTATTGCCAAATATGAAAAAATGTGAGATATTAATTAGATTCATTAGCTTAGGCTATATAGTGAGTACTACATAATCAAATAAATCATAGCAGAAATTTATACTCTCTCCACTCCATTTCTCTCATTCTCTTCCTACTACATCTCTTCCTCTCAAGCACCATGTCTTCAAATTGCTCTCAAGATTCTCAAAACATTTACCCTCACGACTCCATCCGCTTTAGGGACTCCTACACCGACTCCGAGTTCGAAACCGACTCTCCCATCGAATTTCTATATTCTTGAGTGGTGCATATATGTATGCTTTCATTGCTAAATTCTTTTAATTATGCCTTAATTTATATTTTTATAAAATTAAAGCGGAGTACATGAATTGAGGGGGAGCCCTCTCATATTTTGTTGAATTAATTGTGATATTTCCTCCCTTTTGACAATTTCCAAAAAAATAGGAGAGATATTACAAGTTTGTTAAATAAAATTGGTATTCACTAAACATACGGAAAATTAAAAATTAAAAATTTTGGAAATATCCAATTTATGCACTCGAGATATATGTTTTGCAAATCGTCAAAGGAGGAAGATTAGATTATGCAATAATCTACTTGTTTGTTTGACTATATTTGCAAAACATATATTTGTTAAAAAATTTACAGTTTTTTGTCTTGAGATATGATGCAGGTTTATGAGGATATAAAATTTCAATAAATATCAAGAATGCATGCACAAATGCTACACATATCAAGGATGTGCTGCAATGAATCAAAAAATGGACTAAGAAGACTTAGGTCAAGATTAGTATTAATTAAAAATATGTGAAATTGACAAAATATGCTTGAGATTGAGGTAATTTACATAAACCGTTACAACGGTTATTATAACGTTACAACGGAATAATTCATATTCCGAAATCCACAGTGTAATCGATTTATTTCGTTACAACGCTCAAATAAATATTGCAACGGAATAAATCAATTTCGGACCCCAAAACATCCAGAGAGTTCCGTTGTAGCAACCGTTGTAACGCTTATAAGCATTAGGATTTTCCAACGCTGCCAAACCCGTTAACTAGGGCTAACCATTACAACGCTTTATCAACCATTGTAACGGTTGACGCCAGTTATCAAGTTTTGCTTCTCTCTCTATAAATAGAAGCAAAATCTAGATTTGAGGTAACAATCTAGCTACCCCTAACTGTAATATTTCGTATTTTTTTTAGATCTAAAATTCTCCATTATTGCTTGTGCACAAAACTTCAATATCTTTACAACAATCTCAAGCATACTCCACTAAACTCAATCTCGTGTAAAAATTAGAGTGATTTGCGTGAGATCTCTTGTTTATTTCAAACACTTGAGCCTTTAGTGCTCGTGAGCCAATTCCGTGCTCGGACCGTGTGACTTCCCAAGATTTGTAAGGGCTCACCGGTTCCACGTTGTACTCCTTTCTCATTGGGTAAAGAAAGGCGAGCCATCAAGAAGGTCGTGAAGTCCCGGAGACGTAGGCGTTAGTGCCGAACTCCGTAAACAACTCTCGTGTCAAGTGTCTCTTAACTCTTCTATTTACTTTACGCACATTTGATTAATGTAAGTTTATTCTTGTTTCCGTCAAGAATAACTCACGCACACGTTAGTTAAATAACTTGCCCCATATTCACTCCCCTCTAGGTGCCGTTAAAGACCAATACTAACCACTAAACCTCTTTGTCCATAAAATAGAGGTTTTGTAATTTATTTTATCAAATAAATTGTTTTCAAATTTAGTTCGTGTTTCATCAAGATTGGTGCCGCCAAAACCTCTAATGCCGAGAGAAGAGATGGTGTTGAGCAACAACAAATTAGTTTTTTTTTCTTCAAATTAAATTTAACATTTGGAGATCATGCAATAGTGTAGACGTCACTATATATATTATCATTGCTCGATGTAATATCACTCTGAAACCTAACAATAACAAATAAAAAAATGTTGGGTTTGAACGGAAAAAACCTTGCCACATGAACACATTTAAGTATGAAATAAGGGTGAAGGTCAATCAAAATTTTGAACCAGACAATGTATAAAAATGCTCTATTTTTCACATGTTTATTCGACGGAAGTAAGCTCTGAGGTGAAAAGAAAAGGGATAATTTCATGTATATTTTGTAAATTTTTTGAAATTACGTAATTTTCATTTTAAACCTCCTAATATTATACGGGAGGGTTTAAATGTCTTCATTTTTTGTCTCCATCATGCCTTCATTTTTAGAACTTTAATAACTCAAAATTTGAAACTTAAATGTCAAATAAAACTGTTAGATATGATAACATCATTTTCTCTATGCACACGTAAAAAGATATGATATTTTAACTTTATTTTGCTTGTTATCAAGAGTTTGCAAAAATACCGTGATGTGAACAATTTATAGATGTTGACTTTTCAACTTATTATTTCACATAAAAACAAAATTAAAAAGTGATAAATTTTTATGTGTATATAGAAAAAATTATTTAGATCATATCTAATGGTTTCTTTTGACATATAAATTTTAAATTTTTGTTATTAGAAAATTTTAAAATAGAGGCATAGTGAAGACACAAAAAATGAAGACATTTGAATCCTGCTCATATTATATTTAGAATAATTATTTTAGTACCCGCAGTTGAGTACCCGCATCGTACCCGCAGTTAATTCCTTCCCAATTAACTTCCATAACTGTAAGCGGTCCCCACAACTACCGATTAACTAATTTTCATATCTTCCAGTTTGAATTTCAAATTTCCCTTTCTCTCTGTTTCTTCCTTTTTCGAAGCTTCCGCGATTTTGAGGCGATTTTAGATCGATTTCGAGGCGATTTCAAGGCGATTTGGAGATGACCGTCTAGCGATTTCGAAACTGGAAGCGGGGATTTTTCAAAAAAAAGTGCGGGTACGGTTATTTAAGGAAAATTCATATATCATATATGTAGCTCATTGTATAGATATAAATACTTGTATTGTATAGGTGTAAATACTTCACAATGTTACTATTAATACTTGTAAAATAAAATTACAGTTTTGGAACGGTTGTGTGGTCCCCTAATGTGGGTACGACGCGAGGATTTTTCATATATGTAGTTCATTATATAGATATAAATACTTGTCTTGTATAGATATAAATACTTCACAATGTTACTATTAATACTTGTAAAACAAAATTACAGTTTTAGAACGGTTGTGTGATCCCCTAATGCGGGTACGACACGAGGATTTTTCAAAAAAAGGTGCGGGTACGGTTATTTAAGGAAAATTTCATATATCATATATGTAGTTCATTGTATAGATATAAATACTTGTCTTGTATAGATATAAATACTTCACAATGTTACTATTAATACTTGTAAAACAAATTACAGTTTTGGAACAGTTGTGTGGTCCCCTAATGCGGGTACGACGCAAGAATTTTTCAAAAAATGTGCGGGTACGGTTACTTAAGGAAAATTCATATATCATATATATAGTTCATTGTATAGATATAAATACTTGTCTTGTATAGGTATAAATACTTCACAATGTTACTATTAATATTTGTAAAACAAAATTACAGTTTTGGAACGGTTGCTGTCCCCACAAACAGTTATGGTAGTTTAGGTGCGGGTACAGTGCGGGTACTCAACTGCGGGTACTCATATCAGCTTCCTTATATTTATCCTTTTAGATTTCGAAATCTCACAAATTTACTTTTTTTTTTATTGATTTCTTTATTAAAACTCATTTTCAATCTATAAAATATCTATTTTATCATTTATTAAAAAAAATAAAAATATGTAACATGTTTAAGAAAACTATTCGGTTTTCTAATTGATCAGTTTTGAGAGCAAATGATTTATTTTGTTTACTTGTGATGCACACAAAAACATATGTTAATGTTATATGTGTCATAATTAGAGAAAATAATCATTTCGTCGTCGTTTTTCGCCTTTTCAGTGAAGATATCGTCCCTATTCATATGTAATTTACCGTATTTTAGTGTTGTAATGTGATTTAGTGTAATTTAACTTAATATAGTGTAACTCAACGTAATTTAACATAATTCCAAGTAATTTAGCGTATTTTAGTATAAATATGCTTCACAGAAGTAATCTAACTAATATTTACAAAAAAAATTCGAACTTTTAGCGTTAAGAATTCAGCATCTTGATATTCATATTGTCTCTAATCTAATCTTTAAAAAAAAAAAAAAAAAAAACACTAGCGGACCACCCAGCTGCTGGGCGGTCAACTCATGGTAGTGGACCGCCCAGTGGCTGGGCGGTCTGGTGGGAAAAGTGGACCGCCCAGCCCACGGGCGATTAGGGTAGAAATAATTATAACTTTGGAGTGGGAGCAGATTTGATAATTTATTTTTTTTTTGGGGGTTTTAATAAAAATATCGGGATAAAATCGGAGAAGAAAAACAGGAAACAAGCTCTACAAAGTCACAGACTAAAAATAAAAATAACCGACGTCCCTGATCAAAGTCACCTCTAACAACCGTTCGATTAAAATCGGACGCCTTCTCTTACTTCTTGTATATCGAGTTTCCCCTTCGTACGCCACATCACCTTACCCCTGTTCTCTCTCTCCTCTCCTCTTCTCTTCTCTTCTCTCTCTCAAAGCGATCAACAAACAATTCACCATTATAGATTTGTAGATTGCTTCCCTCCTTTCTCTCTCTCCTTCTCTATCCAATTCTCGTGCGATCTTGTTTCCTGATTGCCGCCACTCCCCTTTTCCTCTCTCGTTTTCGTAAATTTTATGGTTGCGCTTCCTGATTTGGGTGTCTGATATGGCGCCTGGAAAGAGGAAAGGTGAGATGGATAGTTTGAAACTTCAATTGGGCGATTTGGTGTTGGCAAAGGTGAAGGGACATCCTGCTTGGCCCGCTCAGGTACCCTTTTACAGTTTCTTTAATTCTAATTTTTTGTAGATTGGGGGGTTTGCTTTTAATTTGACGGGTTCCTAAGTTGGATCGATCAAAGAAGGAGAGATCAAGGCGGTAAGTAGAGAGTTATCAATTCGAGCAGTTGCCCTGGGTATTTTACACTTGACTTTTTGAAAATTCTCAAGGAATTCAGGTGCCTTTTTTTTTATCTAGTTTTGATGATAGCTGAAATTATTTACTTCTTCTCATTGGAAGGATGAAAGCACAATTTATTTGGTAGAAATAGTGAAGAAAAACGAAGTAGTACAGCATAGAAATGCATGGTATTCTAGGGTTTTCTCACCTGAACTTTTAGAAAGCTATTGATTATTTCAAGTGGTTTTAACTTGTGTTTTTATTAAAGTTCTTCTTAATAATTTTGTATTGAGAAATTGCAACTCGGGTTTTTCTTGTTTGATTCGGACAAAAAGAAAACTCTAGTAAGATGAGAAAAAAAAATCTTAAATAGAAATGATTTCTTGTAATTGTGAGAATTAAAATGTGATTTGGTACTTTTACATGAACTGAATGAGTCAAGTTGTATTAGAAGAATTCTTAAAATGTTAAAGTGGCGACAATTATTCAGCTAACGGTTAATTAATTTAAAATTTGAAGATGTTGTGCCACGTTGAAGTACACTGCAACTTTGTTCGTTAAAGGCGTTTAGTTGCAATTACTGAATCTATTTCGAATTGTCCGTTACAATTCCTTTTTGTCAGGCTTTCCATTTTTAACTGAGTTACATATTTACCAGAAGTTACAAACCTTTGAGAGAAGGATTTGCATTTTGTGTGTAATGTATCGGCCAATTTGTTGGCCAGTAATATATTTTTTTGATAAAAGCAAAATTTCATTCACAGTTCCCATTTCTTTCCGGGGACGCAGACAACAATAAAGAGTTTTCATTATATGTAATTAAACAAAGCCATGCCAGTTTAGACAGTCGATTAATTTTTCATGTAAGTAATCATTAGGATAACTTTAGCCGACAAATAGCCGACAGTAGGCACAAAATATATGTCTTTATTTCACAATCCTCAAATCTCCGTAAGAGTCTTGTAAGGTCAATTATAGGTGAGAAAAGGAAAAATGATATTAATAATTTAGAGTTTAATAAAACTCTGTGAAGTTCCATATTTCCATGAAGAAGAACTAAATTCATTAGATTTTTCAAATTGAAATTGAATAGACTTAAAAAATTCATTACATTTCAAACTTCATTTTTTGTACATAAAAACAAGTTTAATAGAAACAAGAATAGATTTAAGATTCATATAAATATCATGAAAGATTAAAGAGAGAGAAAGAATTCTTTTTTTTGATAATAGAAACACTTTTGAAAAGAAAAGTCAGAGATGAAAAGAAACTAGGAAAAGTCAAAAGATATTTTGAGAAATATTTCTATAAAGGAATTTCTGAAGAAATTTCATATTTCGATGAAGAAGAACTCGATTCAGATCAAGAGGAACAAGAATTCGGATCAAGCCCTTTTGGAGAAGTTCTTTTGAATTTTCTAGACTAAAATATAAGGTATTTGTTTTTAGCTCTTAGATTTGTGTAGTTTTGTCTCCATGCCTCATAAAACTTACAAATTTTAGCTTTTAAACAAAAATATACACCTAAATGTTTCTTGAGTACTTATCTTTAGTTAGTTAATGTGAAAATTCAGCTCATAAGGTTCACCTCTTTTGTGCAATGTACGAGAATATTGTAGTTAGTAATTGTCATATAATATGGGTTTCATGTAGCGCTGAAAACGGAGCGAATTCGGAGCGGATATTGTTAATACCAAATTCGTATCCGCCTTTCGATGAGCGGATATGAATACGGATATGGATAGTTAATGGATGTCAAAATTTAAAAACAAATCCGCCTTAAACATATACTGATGCAGAGCGGATAATTCACGAATACGGATACAAAACGAATAATTGTCGGATAATTGAGTCATATGAACATGGGAGCGAGAAAATTGAGGCAAATTCAAAATAAAAAGATTATTAATTTAAAAATTGTTGTCCGGACGGTTGAAATTTTATATAATCTACTTTAATTTTTAAACTTTATGTTGACAATCTTCAATCTTGACAATTGATTTAAAAAAAACAAAAGAAATTGTTAACTGGAGAGAGCAGACAGAGGAGAGAGAGGAGTGAAAAAATGTTTTCAGGTCGGATGGGTGGGTTAGTCCCAGAAGGGGACAGAGAGACATATTGGGTGAGTATATAAGCGCTTGGGTTTGTTCAAATTGTTGCTGGGTTAACTGGAGAGAGCGGGGAGAGATGAGACAGAAAATGGATGGTGCTAAGATAACGGGTTTGGCTCTCAGAAAACGGGTTCCGGATAGAACCGGATATCCGCTCCGTTTACCCATCGGGGAAATTATCCGTTTCCAAATCTGGTACTTTTCTTGTCACTGAAAAATTATCCGGATCAGAATCCGGGAATTATCCGCTCCGTTCAATCCGGATTCGGATTATAAACAGATTTGGAGTGAATTCGGACCATATAATCCGGATCCGTTTACACCCCTAGTTTCATGAGATATGTGGATTCACAAGGAACCATATTTTTAACATAACATATTATACTTTTAAGTCAAGTCCGTAAGATGCATTTTTTTTGGAATGGAGCAGATAATTTTAATATACGAGTGAATTTTATAAAAAATAAATAGCATTAATTTTACATACAAATTGATTGAGTTACTTAAATTTTTTAATAATGACAGATAAGCAGCCCTGAGAAATTTGAGATGCCACCTGATCCCAAGAAGTACTTTGTGGAATTTTTCGGCACTTCCGAGATGTAAGTGCTTTTGTATGCAATTCTCATTATTTATGCCTAGGACTCTGAAATTTGGTATCTGCATTACTGATACCAGATGTACTGGTACCATTTATAGTACTGTATTCAACATTTATTGATGCTCTATCCCTGCTGATAGAGATACTATAAGATATTATCATAACATGTTGGCTCTTGTTAAACTTTTTGGAAATTAACTGATGCAGAATTAATCAAGAGACTTCCTTTTTAAAAATATTTTAACCCCGATCTCACCTGCAGAGCATTCGTGGCGCCAGCTGATATCCAAGTATTCACTAATGAAACTAAGGAGAAGTTGAGAGCACGTTGCAATGGCAAAACCGTTAAAATATTCATTCAAGCTATAGAACAAATCTGCACTGCTTTTGATGAGAAGCAAAACAAAAGCAACAAACCTTCTCCTCCCAACTATCCCAACAAACCAACCGACCATGAAATAAATGCGCCTCTTTGTGCTTCCAATCTCATTTCCACTTCTGATATGAAAGTCGAATTCCATGAAGGGGCTTTAAAGACATACAAAGTCACTAATGGTAAGCACATGGCGAAGCCTAAACACAAAACAAAACCCGAGTCCAGTGAGAAGGAAGAAGAAGTGAACTTGGTTTCGACGAAAGCTAAGACCGAAGATGAAATTTGTCAATTTCCCAAGGACGAGGAAGACAGAGAGATTGCGAAGAAGAAAGCGAGTGAAGCGGTTGACATTGTGATAGCTCTAGGAGCGCCGGTAAATCGCAAAAGAGGCAGGGACATGTCTGCAACAGGTGAGGGTTTGAGTATGCAAGCAACGAAGAAGACTGCACGTGAAGCGAAAAACCTAGACTTTTCTGATAAGGGTGTGGAGCCGAGCAAAGAAGCCTTGAACGAGAGCACTCGGGAGGTGAAGAGCAGGGACTTATCTGAAGGGAGCTTATTGATGAAAAGTAGGGGCTTAAATGGAAAAAGTGCAAGCTTGAGAAAGGAAACATTGCAGGTTAACACAAATAACAAAAAGGATAATGGCTTACCTGTAAAAGGCCTGAAAGGCAGGGCCTTATTTAAGAAAAGTCCAGAGACAGCAACTGAGGCGTTGTCTGGAAAAGTTTCCAAGACGAATACAGAAATGCCACATAAGGAGGCAAAACTCCAGAGTTTATCAGAAAATGGCATAGAGGAGGAGAATGTGAATGTACCAAAAGAGATTTCTAGGATAAATAACGAGTCTTTGGAAGAAAAGGTCCAAGAGACAAAAATGAGGGACCTATCAGAAAAAAGGCAAGAAATGGAAAGTAGTGCTAAGAAAAAGCTCTCTAGCAGTGGGCCTATAGTTAAGAAGCATCAACTTGGTGCAGAGGAAACACCATCTGCTGTAAAAAGGCCTAAACTTGTTGATAGATCTGTGCCGTCTAGCGAAAAATTTAGAAATGAAACCAAACTTGATACTCATGCCAGTGAAAATTCTGAAAGGAAGAGGGTTTTGGTGAAAAGATCATGTCTATTCAATGAAGGAGAGGAGGCAGAAGGGAAGAGGACGCCTGTTCACAGAAAGGCCCCTCTAAAATTGGAAAATCAGAAGAAGGCTCCTATCTCTCCTCAACGAGTTAAGGTGCCAGAGAAGAGGGGGGAGAAAGTTGAGATGAGAGCACATGGTAATAAGCATGTGAACTCAGAACCAAGGACAGTTTCATTATTTCATGTGAAATCAACCCAGGAGAAAGTTAGAGTCGATGCAAAGCCAACTCATGAGAAGGATTCATTGTTAACGGATAGGTAATTTTATTATTATTAATATACGTTTTTTTATTATTACTCATTTTCTTTTGCAAGTCACAGGTGATGTTCTCACCTACTATTGATAGGAATCAATTAATTATAGATGTACTGTATACATTAGTCTTGGTTAATTTTATTTAGAGTAAATAACATGGATGAACCTTAAAAGTATCACACCTTAAAGATTCAAAGTTCCCATTTAGGTCTCTAAAGTATCAATCTGTACCAATCAGTCCTAAGGTTGAATATGATAAATAATTGACGCTTGATGTGGTTCTACTATGACATGGATGCTGATGCCAATGTCCATTTAACCAACACATGATAATGTAGATGATCACATCAATGTTCATGCCATTTTAATTAGTCATGGGTAATTCTTTAACAGCGAACGAATTCCATATTAAAAGTATCGTCATCTTTAGAATACACATGTAAATGTGTATCTGCATCCATTTTCCAAGCAAATTCCAGTTTTAGGACCAATTTGTTGCAAACTGCTGAAGTTTAGGGACTAAAATGGGAATTTACAAACTTAGAGGACCATTCGTGTAATTTACACTTTGGTTTTAGCTGGTCCTTGATGAGAACAATCATTAAGCTCAGAACTGGAGGAATAATTATCAATATTTGACTTGCTATTGATGCCCCACAATAGCACTTCTATTCTAAAATTCTAGTAACAATAATTTAAAAAATGCCGGATGATAATTGCAAATATGAGGAATGTTGGGTGCTATTGATATTGGTAATATGCATGTGTTCTTCTTTTGGACCAAATGGTCTATTAGGTTAAAGAAGAGTTTGCTTATTATATTTTTCTCTCTATGCGTCACACAGATCTCAAGTTGCGAAAGAAGAAAAGCAAGAAGCCGCCTCCATGAAGCATCTCATAGCAGTTGCTCAAGCGAGAAGGAGAGAAACACACTCCAATGTCCCTCCTGTCTTGGCATCTGCAGCTTCACCCGTACCAGTTAGCACCAATTTTGATAACATCTCACTCTCTGAGTCAAATGGAAAACACCATATCTCTCCTCCATCCAATGAAGTGCGCTCAACTATCCTGACTGGTTCAGGATCTGATGGGTTCCACAACCCCAGGGCAGAAGCACCAAGCCCAATTGTCAACTCAGCACAGAGGCTAAGTGCTCGAGGCGAATCTTTGAGCTGTGGGACGGAGGCGGCAGTTGCGAGGGATGCCTTGGAGGGCATGGTGGAGACGCTCTCTCGCACCAAGGAGAGTATTGGCCGTGCGACCCGCCTTGCCATTGAGTGTGCCAAGTATGGCATTGCCACAGAGGTTTGGTTGCTTCCTCTCTCTCTCTATTTATGCTTTGTTTATATAATCTATGTTTTCTTTCCAACATTGGTATTATCTATTTACTTGCTTCCTTGCATATTTGTTTACTTCCTTTTATTCTTGTCTAGAAGTGGGACCACCCTGACAATTGCAAAATCTGTAAATATATTCAGGTTGTGGAGCTTCTGGTAGGAAAGCTGGAGTCTGAGGCAGATATGCATCGAAAATTGACCTCTTTTTCCTTATTGATTCGATTACCCAGTGCTCTCATTCCCAGAGAGGTTAGTTTTGCTATGTTACCCTTTCTGAGTACATATTCTAGTAGGAAACAGGTCCCAGAGTGCATAATACTCTCACTAGGTAGAATTGTCCTTTTGGCTCTTTTAACAAGAGCTATATGTATTCCTATAAACATATTTATTTTGTTTAAAAATTTAAATTAGGTGTTGCGGGATCTTCATATATACCAGTGGTGCAAGCAGCACTGCCTCGAATTTTGGGGTCAGCAGCCCCAGATGGAGAAAATGCACATGAGAATAGGCGTCAATGTCTTAAAGTACTTTTCTTAGTTCTCTCTATTTATGTTCTAACAACAGTTATGGATAATTCTCATCCAACCTAAATGCGTAGCATATCTTATCAGTTACTACTATTTTTCTTTCCATGCTCCGTTAAAATTAATAAATTGCAAATGGCTAACACCTAATACTAGAATTTCCACTTGGTTTGAAAATGAGTTCAGAAATGACTGATTTGCTTTGATTTTGAAAATTTGCTGGAGGAAGCAAAAAAAATTTGTTAGAAAACATGGCAACTTTGGACCTGTAATAAAGTTTTGTGTCAATATGTAAATTTAAAGTTGTGGGTGGCATTTATGTAAATTTGAAGCATTAGGTGGCATTTCTGTAGAAAGCCAATAGCCAAATACGGAAAGCGAGATGAGGTTACACGTCAGAAAAAAAATCCCAACACAACAGGCGCGCGCCGCGCACACACACACACACACACAGCAACAGAGAGAGAATATTCAGACTTGGCAGCCGCTGCCTAGGTTTTCAAAAAAAGAAGAGGAGGAGATTACCTTGGCAGCCACTGCAAAGCTTATAAAAGAAAAAAAACAAAGAGAGAGAGAGAGGCAGAATTTCAGATAAGAAAAAAGGAAGGGGAGGAGGGGAGAGAGAGAGGAACAAATCCTTGATTGGCTATCGTCTTACTTCACTAAAATCAGATCCAGAACAAAGCTGGTAGCAATTATACCTTTGCCTTGTAGGTGCTCCGGCTCTGGCTGGAGAGAAAAATCCTTCCGGAAGACCTTCTCAAAAGCTGCATGGATGAGATCAAACTCCAAAGAGGAGAAGAACCCCGAGTTCCTTTTAAGGCGGCCTTCTCGGCAGAGCGAATGTTGATGACCCGATCCGTGAGATGGATGGGCATGTTTGTAGACGAATATGGCAGGTTTGGCCACTTTTCTATTTTTTACTGTTTTTGTTTTCTATAATTGTACTAATATGAGCCATTACTCAAGTTATGACCCAGTCCCAATTAATGATTACCTGATTTAATTGGAGACATTGATGGCTCAGGCAGGTCAGATCAAGTTAGAGATGAAATCATCGTTTTAACTCTGGGGTTGGATCAGATTGGATTTCCCTTCAATTGAAATCTCTTTTTTTGTGCAATGAAGAACGTTTCTTTATTCTTTGTCAATAATGAATGAGGCAAGATGTGGTTTACCTTTCAGAATTGATCAGAAGTTTAAAGTTACCCTGTATAAGTATAAAGTATGATTGAACATGTCTATAGTGTAAATTAATTATGCATGATGGCTAGTCTGGTTGGGGTCTGACGTGGGTCAGGCTGGGTTAGAAGAGCTCCGAATCAGTTTCCTTTTTCCGTTTAACAACTAATTAAATGAATGTTTAATGTTCATTCTTTATTTCCTATTTTTATTTCAGTAACGCAGGATGCCAGTTGCCAGGTCTGTTCTGTTCCAATCTTCTTGAAGAAGATTCTGACGAGGAAGATGTCCCCACCACCAGCAATCCAAACCCTAGCTGCAGTAATAATGACACAAATGATAACACTTCACCATTGAAACCCACTGACACACACAATCTCTCTCCTGTGCCTTGTCCAGCTGCCCCATCTGATGCATGGGTCCCGCCTCTTCCATTGGAGCCTCCTCCATTGCCGCCACCATTGCCATTCGCCACCTCCATTGCCGGTTTCTCCACTGCTATCCCCCCCACCCCCACCGCCGCCGCCAGAATCCCCGGCTCCACCTCCTCCACCACCATTGCCTGAGTCGCCTCCACCGCTTCCACCACCTCCCCCAGAAAACCCTAATTCTCCTTCACCGACCTTGTCTTATTACCCCCCTACTGTAAGTATGCTTGGGACACTGGCTAATAGATTTCTTTTCAATTTTATAAAAAATTTAGAGTAATCTTAGTTTCTCTTTATCTAAAAATTAACAAAGAAAAGAGTCTACAGCAGATATTATTTACTATATGATATTTTACAAGATATAATGTATAATTGTACAAGTAAAGAGATGTTTTTTTTTTTTTTTTAATTTCTTCTGTTGTAGCAGATTCTCAGTCAGACTACCTACATGTGTTATGCAAATAACAGCACGTATCCTAGTACAAATGTGCAATTCCAACCCTCTCCTGTGCCGTTTTTCCATGGAGGCTCCTACCCACCTCAAGGGCAGCCGTCTTCCAACCCTTTCGTACCACAGCTAAGTACAGCTCCATGCATCCAGCAACCAAATATCCAGTATGCTTCCTCTAATGAACAGTGGAGGTTGACATCTACCAGATCAAGCATAGAGGGGCAGAATGGTAATAATTCTACTGGTTGGGTTGGTGGTATAGGGTCCACATCAGGCTCTGTGCCCGTTCCGATTGCATATGAGGGTATGTTTTAGTTTTGATTTTGATATATTTTCTTTCTTTCTTCATTGCTCTTTAGTTTTAAGCTTGTTGCTAAATAATAAAGAAAAGGATATTTGAAAAAGGGTCCGTCATGTTCAGTTATTTAACCAGTGTGATACATTTTATATATGTAGGTTATTTGAGGAGCAATGTTGAAATGAGGCCATCGACAAATCCTTCGGTCTATCAACTCTCTTTACGTGCCAATGTACCTCCAAGTACACCTCTTCCAGGTACAATTTGCTTTAGTGTAGGAACTAGTATTATGGTTTTGAGGATATAAAAGTATAGTGCATAATAAATGTTTAGTCGGCAGAAACTAGGTCAGGGCTTTGAATTTACCAAATTATCTTTATAAAAATTTTGAAGATCAAGGTTTAAGCAACAAGTAATGAATTTGTCTTCTGTGAATGGAATAATTAGGTGATGCTTATTGGTTCTCTAGTTTTCCGTTTGAAATTTTCCATTTAATATTTCTCTTGGTCTCTAGTCATTTTATGAATTTATGCAGGTCATCAGCTTCCGCATGTTTGGAGGCCTTCTAGGTGACTTATTACAGGTGGCTGGTTTCTAAAGGTAATTATATCCTTAAATTATTTCCAGCAAACCTAGTTTAATTTACTTTTCGGATAAATTGATGGTAAAGCATAATTTTTAGACATGACCTGACTATCACACCTTTCTTTTGTAGGTGGCCTGAAAGTTTGAATTAAAAGACGTGCATGAGAAGGTTCTGATGAGGCATGTTGAGAAAGAGATTTTCATGAAATGTGCTGAGTAGTGTCATGACGAAGACTCTGTACATTCTAGTTTCATGTAAGCGAACTCCCTTCTTCTTGTTTTATTGAACAGGAAAATGAAAGCGAACAAAATGCAGTTTTTAAGTTGGTGTGCCATGTTTAAGAACAATGGTAGGCAAATTTATATATGGTAATTTTTTTTGGAGATAATAAGGCCTCTCTCTCTCTATGGCAGTTTTATATGTGCTGGTGTTCTCTCTTTTCTTTTTCTTTGCAATTTTGATCTGTGCTGATTTCTTGAGATGCTTTTGCACAAAACATTATTGAATGTTATGTTTGTCCCTCTGCGTAACTCAAAAGTCTCTGTGTGGGTTCTCCTAAAATTGTTTCTCCATGTCCTTTCTAACACACACCCCCCCCCCCCCTCTCTCTAAGTTAACTCAATTGAACTGTTGTTGTCTGGGAGCAACACAACTATCTCGACATGTAATCCAATAAGAACTTATGACTGTCATCGGCTTGATGCTGACCTGGACAACCGAAAAAGCTACATTGATCCATATTTGAATCTGAGATGAGCTTTTCTGTAGCATCTTGGATCTATCTCCACCGAAACCCAAGATGATGTTGCCCAAAATTCTCCTTGCACCTGACCAGACTTATTTTGTGTTATAAATATATAATCGACTGAGGAGGGATAACTTGACAATGGTTATTTTGACAGTGAATTTTATAAAAAATTCAAATAAATTGAGGATATAAAAGTATATATGTTATTTGACATAGAGATTGTCTAACAATCAAATTTCATGCAATTTAAGTATTGTTTGATGATGCATCAAGGACCGTTTATTTTGGACTGTTGAAATTTCGAGTCACTTGATGTACGGTGAAACATACACCAAATCTCATCATTTTTTTATAGGCATGATATGTGGATAATATATATCATGCTTATAATGTTGGATTTCAAGTGTAGACATTATTTTTTATGATTGTCAAAATAAAATATCATGTGATCCCCCACTCTTAATGAATATAATTGAGAAAGAGTGAGGCTATGGTACCATGCATAGCGCAAATTGGTCCGTACTATGGATCAATATCTTTGTTTTCAAAGTCCAAACAGTTGATCCGAATCATTTAACATTATCTCCATATGAAAATGTACTTGCAGACTATATTTTACATTTAACATGATCAATATATTTGTTTACTATTTTTTTAGATAGGTAGAAAATCACAATTTTTGAATGGTATAGAATCTTTAGGTTCTAAAAGATATAGTAAAATATTCTGAAAAATGTAAAATTTGATCTAAAAGCACATTTTCATATGAAGATCATGTTGAACGGTTCAGATTGACTGTTTTGGACTTTAAAAATGAAGATATTGATCCATAGTACTGACCTGTTTTCACTCTTTCTTTTACTATGCACAGAACCATAGCCTCACTCACTGAGAAAACCTTTTTTCGCTCTTTCTCTTACTATGTTTATGGGTGTCAGTTTGAAGGTTATACTTTAGGAGGTTATGGGTGTCAACATCTGTTTTAAACTAGGGCATGCATGCCCAGTAAAGTTATGTTTCATTGCAACACAACAAAAATGATTGTATTTTTTTCACAATATGTTTGGGATCCATTTTTTTTTTTTTTCAAATTACACTAGATATGCAATATTGTTAATAACTCCGTTTTTTCTTTGCTAATTACCCTGAACGTCTTTGAGATTCCTGCAAATAACACCTAACCTTTAGATTGGTGGTATGGAAAAGTAATATTTTTGTTGAAACTGGGATTCTTCCTTACCTATAAATTCCTTTTTTCCTATGGAAATTAAGTTAAGATCAAACAAAGAGGAACTAAGCTGCGCCTGTAGTTTATGCTGGTAGTAAAGGATCTACAAATCAAGATGAACAAATGTCGTGAGTGAGCTAGTTTTTTTTTTACATTGTCGTTATTTAAAAAATAAAAAAAATATTAGATTGTTAATGGCAAACACTACGGTGTTTTGCAAATCAGCTGATAAGTTGGTTCTTCTTTGCAAATTGATGAATTTGCAGATTGTATTGATGTTTTTTGTGTGATTTTGGTTATGATAAATCTAATTAGTTGCCTGGAAGTAAAGAAAGGTGAGCAGGGATTTAATTATGCCAATTTTCATGTAGTACTAAATGCATTTTGCTTTTCTCTGACCGACGTTACATACTGAGTTTTGAAAAATTAAGCCACACAAGGAATTACTGTTTTGACCCTTGAACAGACTCAAACCAACTAAATCCATTTACTCGAAAGAATAAACATGTTTTCTGTCGGCTGGCATTTAATATGCTCATGACCTGAGAGTCTTATAACAGAAAGATTATATGGAATGCTTTCTAACTGACTTTGGTCAAAATTCAAACCCGACCTGTTTTCCCTTTTGGTCCTCAAAAAGGAACTCACTGATTAAATGTTTCATGTTATTACATTATGGTGAATTATGTCCAAACCCAACCCAGTTTCCCTTTTGGTCCTAAAAAGGTAACTCACTAATTAAATGCTTTACGTTATTACGTTACGGTGAATCATGTCCAAACCCGACCCGTTTTCCCTTTTGGTCTTCAAAAGGATCTCACTAATTGAATGCTTTACATTATTACGTTACGGTGAAGCATGTAGATTTGGTCAAACCTGAACCTGACCATTTAACTGCCTTCATCCACTAATTAATGACTTCTCTCTATAAATCATGTAAATTTGGTCAAACCTGAACCTGACCATTTTACTGTCTTCATCCAATAATTAAGACTTCTCTAATTTGGTTATACACATACAATGTATTTTGTACCAGCCAGTGATTGTTCTAGCTGAATTTCATTAAATTTGGTTACTCTTGATTTTGAGTTTTTTTTTTTTTTTTTTCAAATTTGGCAACTTTTGGCAAAAACCTCTAGTTTTTTCATAAATAAATTATGGCCATGGTGGGGCCTATTTTTGCAGTGTAACTGTATGATTCGTCAACTCAAAGTGTTATATGGGAGCAGAATTTCTTTTAGAAATGTTAATTCAATAGTTAAACAGCACATGCTATGTAAATGTACACCTATTGACTGTTTTGGCATGAACTTGTCACTTAATTTGGATTCATTGGATTTGAATAGTAGATCTAGTACAGGCTGGTATTGCTTGTTTAAACTATATTTGCTTGTGTGTCTTTACAGTATTAATTTGCGTATGATTTATTGTTTTAGATATCGTTGTTGGCATTTTTTTGTCTATAATGAATTCAAGAATTTTGTACATATATTTTTTTTTGAATTTTCTAGCATAATAAGCATCTGAAAGATGTAGAAGTGTGGGTACCTAATCATAACAAAATAAGTAACCTGATACTATATGTTAGTTGTGAAAGCAACAAATAAAAATGTTCTCCTTTTTCATGACATAAGCATCATTTCAGTTTCGATCTCCATATTGTCATCTCTTTGTTATTCCTCTGCTTTTCCCCTTTTTAATGTGGTTTATTTTTTTAAATTAAAAACATTTTTCAGGCTTCATTTTCAACCCCCAGGAAGTACATGAGAAGTCGTGAGATGGATTTAAGATTGATATTTTGGATCCGTGAACAAGAGATGTACTCCAATTAACAATCTTCACTTAATAAGGTAAAAAAGTAGAAGTAGAATTCAGCTTGTATAGATATATTAGTTACATTTTTAAGATTGTATAGAAATATTCTTTACTTGATTTCTACCTTTTAGTTTCTGTTTAGCTTTCATAAATTGGTCTTCTTTCCTTTGAGCGGGTTGAAATAAAAAGATAGTTATCGCTCTTACATTATTTTCTCACTTTTGATGGGTTTACAGTAGTTTCCGTACCAGGTACTGGTATCGTTGTTGTAGGCATTGTTTGGTATTTGTATGTAGAATAATACCATCCTAAGTGCAGTAATTTATCATTATGGTGTTTTATGTTAGATTCATGCTTGATTTGTGTTTATTCTGGCGTTTTCACCTAGTTTGTGCAGTAATTTTTGCAAGTAATAACAAATCATCTGGCATTCCTTGAAACCATCTGGTCATCCTCGTCAAATCTGGTTCTACTGGGGCCGAAAAATCTGTAAGATCAAATATTGGGTTTGTATGAAACCATATTCAAAATCTCAGGTAATATAACTTAGAATTATAACAGTTTATTTGAACTAGAGAAAAACCGAGCTTTAAAATTCTGTTTTGTGCAAAAAAGTATTTAATGAAAATCAGCTTGTAAGGAAATTCTCTCAGACCAGGATTTCAATTCTTAGTTTTACAGCGGATCGAAAAATGTGATGGTGCCTACAATTAGTGTAGTTTGCTTCATGTAGGCTTTTTGTGAAGCTGCCAATTCTTGAAATGCACTTTGGAGGGAGGTCATCTGTTGTTTTATATTTTGTTGGCATGTCGTTGTGATTATTCCAATCCCTTTGGCTTCTTTTGAGGGAAAACTGCAGCATGTGCTGTATTCTTGTAAAATGGCAAAGATTCACGCATATGTTGATAACATTGGCAACATCACATGTGCCCATAAGCGCATAATTATGTATGTGAAATCATATATTCTTGAAAGAAAAATAGAGCTTAAATATCCGTATTGGAACCCATTTCGGTGTACTCAAATGATGGAGATACAATTGTTACTTATTTTTCTTAAATACATTACGCATTGGTCTTTCGGATTCACTTCACTAATGTTTCCATAATTGATAGATGCGTGTGAGATAGTTGCCTCTTTTTGTAGTGCATGTGTTTTATTGCATTCTTTCTTTTAGTTAGGCACACAATACACCTTAAATTTCATTAGACCTACATTTTCCGTGTAATTTGAATTTTTTATTTTATTAAGA